>JABFPB010000001.1:0-125991 GCA_022817645.1 Ceratoteleas bidentatus
AATACTAAGAGAGGAAGCTTCGTCCTCGGAATGCTATATAATATAGTAATAATTAAGACAACTTTTCTCTCCGTGTAAAACGCTTTTACTGTAACTTACAAAACGTTGGAAATGTTTTCTGTAGCGGCTTGTAAAACGCTGAAAAACGTTATTTTTAAACAATTCATTGTTTGTTTTCTATTTTAGTGTTTCAATGTCCGCGCATGCCGAAGAAACTAATTTCCGAAATAGCAAAATAGAGGCTAATTTAAGGGGATATCGAGGTGAAAAAATAAGTATCTATTGCAGGAAGCTGGCTTTTTGGGACATTATGTAGGTCAATGAAGCGAAAAGAATTATTTACATTAGACCGTTTTACGTGTCTCCTCTTCAAGAAAAATATGTCGAATGCACGTAAAAATAAATATTGTTTAAGTAAGTTGCGTTATTTCGAAGAACAATCGTGTGTCTATCTTAAATATTGTCGGACAACCTAGGTTTCTTGTATAAATTGAATTTTTTAAAATATTTAAAACATGTAGAAAAAGTGGAATAAATCATTATATAATTCATTAGCCATTATTTTTAATTTTGATAAACTTAAACCTGCGAATCCTCCGGAGCAAACGCTGGAAAGCATAAATTCGGCGCATTCCATTAGTGCATGTGAAATGTAGAACCATGAAATCGCTCAAAAGAACACATGTACCGGGAAACGAAAAACGAACACCTAGCCATGTTTTATTTAGAATCAGAAAAGTTTCAAATTAAAATCTTAATGTTTTCAAAGCTCATCAAACATTAACTAGTTTAAATGAAAAGAATTAAATGAAAAGAAGTTTAAATGAAAAAGAAACACACAATAAAATGACATTTTTTGCAATGTTTGAAACGACAAACTCGCAAGTATAATCAACTGTATCGAAATTTGAGTAAAAATAATTTTCTCTAATTTCGAAAAATGGTTTTCTCAGCGTCTGTGCTTTTACTTCTTCGATCGCTCGATAGAACGTTCGTCCGCGTTCGGTCATATCACGATAATTGTGTCGCAAATAAAACGCTGTGGAAGGAGTCGCAATTCCCTTTACCCCGACTACGTCAAACGCATCGGGAAAAGCGTTCGGTGTGTACACTGAAATTACTCGACGAGATTATGAAATTGTGTCAACGCGAGTCGCTGAATAATTTTCTCTTTACTTTTTCAAATATCGCTTAAATTGTGTTTGGCGTGTAACTTTGCGCGGTGTTTGTGCGCGTTGAAAGAAACGCAGTATTTGTCGACGCTGCGCGTGCACGTTCGGCATTGACCAGCGTTCATAACGGTCGCGCTTTTGGGCGCGTTTTCCCGAATGTGCCGTCACATTAACGAATTAATTAAAATCAACGGAAGGAAAAAGCATTTCGCGCATTATTTGCGTCGCGCTACAAAACGCTCGGCACTCGAATGCCCGAGGTTTATGACCACGTTTCGATAATAAATATCAATTTGCCGGGCAATTGTGTGACAAAAAAGCGATTTGCGTGCGATCAATCGGCGACTCCGTTTTTTAGCACTCACGCTAAACGATAGGCCACATACGATAATGAGAAAGCGAATATGAAAGTTGCCATCGGCTCGTTTTACTTTCATCCGCGCGAACGTCTCGCGCTCAATCGGTACGAATGTAATTGTGGAATTATAGAGTGCGCTCCACTTAATTTCACTCGCGAAATCGTCGCGATAGGCGACGTTCGCGAGTGAAAAATTATCGATCGCGAGTTGTCGAAGGGAAAAGGTGCTCCGTATAGTTGGCGCCCCCACTTTAAATATTTGAATTCTAACTTGAGTGCAAAATGAGTTTTGTACTCGAGTTAGTACAAAACTAATTATAACATATATATGTAAGTATCATATAAATACATATATGAACAGCACATAATTAGCACAAAAATGATTGAAGCAGTTCTTACATCATAAGAATCATTTGGACGCCAGTTTGCTATATTCCTAGCGCCCCCTCTCTTGAAATTACGTTTCTTCAAGTTGCTAATGCAGCACAAAATTGTCCATTATGGTACAAAATTAGCACACATTAGCACAAAATTGAGGCATATTTATTTTTGAATTCTCGGGAAGTGGGGCTTTTTCCAGCTCCAACTATATGAAGCTGGAAAAAGGATGAGTTGCCGGGAACATTGCGTGTCGCGAACGTTCCGGCTGCGGCTGAAAATAGGCGATTATAGAGAGATATTTGCGGGAAATTCAACAGTATGTTTTAAAAACGGCCATTTACGAGTCCCGGAACTTGTAAATATACGAGTTCGGGAACGATTTAGTAATGATTCGGAAGCAGTGTTCATTCGATTCGCCGCTAATTAAACGATTCGGTGGAGATCGCGCGGCGGAATAACGATCGGAGATGATTGAGTCGCGGACGGGTAAACACATAAATCAGCACGCAAATCTTATTTCCCGGGAATTAATGCGAAACAGTTTGGCGCGAAACCGGAGGAGACGCCCGTAAGACGATCTTCGGCCGACATTATCTCCGATCAATAAGGGCGGCGCATTGTTAAAATAAGTTAACGGGTTACTCCAAGTGGGTATCAGTTGCGCAGCCCTCTGAGAACGCACAATCCATTTGCCGGGAAATGCAATAATGGCGAATTGTAATGGGTCGGCATTGTAGTGGCGCGCCATTACCGACGCTCTGTCTGCGTCGCGAAATCCTTATCCCGTGGATTCCGCGAATCGAATTCCCGATTTCGGGAACAGTTTCCGCGGAATCGACGCGCTCAGTTTTGTGTAACAATTTCGGGCGGGAATTCGGATTTCGCTGGCGAATATTGCGGGGCTTTTTTCATTGGAAATGATGTTGTTGCAAACGTTGGAAATAAATTCGGGCGGCGTAAATACGGCGCGCCGTTAAAAAGCGAAACAAAGTAGCGCGCGCGAAAATACACGGCGGCGCCGGGATCCCCGAATTTATTCGGGATAATGGGATTACATAATGATTACCGAATTGTTGGCTTGATGTTTAAAACGTACTTTATAATTAGGTTGCGGATTACGGCGCGCTCTTCTTTTTCGGCGCATTCGCGGCCGGATGAAATGTGGCCGCGCGGTGCTTTATGCGCGCGATAGCCCAAATTTATGGGCGCCAGGCGTTCATAATGCAAAATCAGGTGTATAATTTGATGCGTGCGATTTCGCCGTGAATTGGGAACAGTCGGGCGGTTTCTTCGGGATCCCCTTGAGTGGACTTACGGGAGATGAATTTCGCGCCGACGAAACAATTGCCACTATTTAAATTTTCGGAGAAAAAATGCGGAAAAACTTTTACATAACTGCTGCATAATGCGCATAATGCGTGCTAACGCGAATTTATGGCGCAGATATTTCAATTCAATTCGTGTCTTGCAAAGCCGCGAGAATTGCGAAAATGCTGTGAAAAAATGAAATGCGAAAAAGAGTCCAGTTTCACGTGACCCAAAACGGCCCTTGATTTATTTATGCCAATCCGAATAGGAAAATTGTTAAATTTTAATGCATAGTTGATCATCCTAAAAATGAAACCATTATCAAGTTTTTATCATTTCTGGTTGTAAACTGATAATGATTAGATCAGATTGCGTTATGACTAAATAGCAATTTCGATCGTCAACTCATCGTGATTTTATCGAAAACGGTTTCATTCTTGGGACGATCAACTATTTATTAAGATTTGATAACATATTCTTTCTCGGTAAGTTTATTCTCTCGGTTTCGCGGGGAAAGCCGTTTTTTCGATTTTTTCGCCGATCTCGTGAGATCGTCGCGTTATCCGCGGACAAGTACGCGGCTTGTGGGTGTCGACAAGCGGAAGTAGGGACGATAAAGCGACGCCAAGAAGCGGCTGTGCTCGAACGGCACGCTCGTGCTTTTTTTTCGTTGCGCGATTTAGCTCGGCTAGTCGCGCCACTCACTCGGCTCGACTTCGCGGTAGCAGCTGATCAAACATAAATATCGTTAGACACGTGGGTGGGGTTAATGTATTTGCATTGGCTATGGCTTCTCCGCGGCGCGACCCAGTATTTTCTCTCGCTCTCTTCTTCCTCCATTTTTCCCGCTCCTTTTTTTGCAAACACAGCGGCATCGACGTTGGGTGGCGCGCGCCCGATGAAAGCACGAAAAACGCGCGCTTATTAGCTCGATCCCGCGTCGCGTTACATATTTCACGCGATATCACAATATTGGCTTTCGCTCGTTTTCGCGTTTCGAAGGGTCGGCTCATTTATAATTCCACGCGCTCGCAGATTATGCGTGGACGATAATAAACGAATCGCCGACAGAGTCACTTTTCATGTCGATCGAATTTCGTTCCGGGATTACGGTCGTAGGCGTGGATTTGAAGTCGGCTGATTGAATGAATGCGCGATTTATGGCGGCGGATGACGACCGAGGGATGGTCGAGGTCGCCGGAACCGATCTTCGGTTATGGCCTGTTACGACGGCGATACAGTTTCGCAACGCGATATCGGTAATAAGAATTGATAGGGAGGTCTGTTTCCCACATGCGAATTTGCTTGATTAATTCGAGTCGCCGGGTTTTGATACGTCACGGTAAAAGGCGCAACGGGTTTGTACAAAAAAGGTTGGGAACGTGACTTTCCCGACACCCGTTCACTTGCACGAAACCGAGACAAAAGTAAAAGCACCTGGCATAATCGGTACCAGTATCAGCGCGGTAGCGGGGTATTTTCAGCCCGGCACGTGAATCGCAAAAATGCAGCGCGACGAAAAAAGCGTTAGACGAAGGTTGCACGCGCTACGGCGACTGTCAAAGTAAAAGGCAGCGTTTCGCTCGCGCGGATTTAAGGGTTGACGTGGCGCATTATTTCATTAGCGGCGTTCATGAAAATTCATACGTCCAGCTGCAAACATCGCGAATCCGATACGATGGGGAGAGGACGGAGGAAGTCCATTAAAATTCGCTTAAACGATTCAGCGAGGAATATCGTTTTACTTTTGCAACATTTTATTCCGCTTTTTCACTGAGAACCAGTTTATCTTTTCCTCTCAAAAAGAATTCCTTAGTTTGAGTAATAAAAAAATGTGTCGAAAATGATTTAAACATTGATTAATCAACAAATTTTTCGATCAAGATTTGATCACTTCTGATTGTAAACTGATCGTAATGCGATGAAAAATGTTTGATCTGATTATTATCAGTGTCTAAATGGAAATTATTAAAATTTCATCGAGCAGATATGGCTGAATTGTTTATCAATATTTAAAAATCTTTTTCGCGGCAAAAAAACTGCAATTCATGCATAAGTCCCGACAGTTTTTCGTATATCGAATGTTTTATTTATTTTTCAAGAAACGGCAATCGAGCGCAGCCGTCGGTGATTGCACGGGAATTTATCAAACGTCTCGCGTAATTGGCGTTGTTTCGACGCGCGTTTCTTTCCGAATGGTGGCAGTCTCAATTTCGCCGCGCCAATTTGCCGCATACATTTATCGCGATTCGAACTTGTCTCGAACTCCGGCGAACAAGTGTTTACGGCGCAGTTAGCGTTGCCCGCAAACTGGCCGTGGCGTTGTTATGCCGCCGGATAAATTAACCGGCGCCCCGGCTGAGAAGAAGCCGCGCGTTTTCCGGACGATTAGACCGTCTGCGAAAAGCAGGGCGAATTAATAAATAATCATTAGCCAGGGATCGGTTGTGACTGGCGTGAGGACGCGGAGGCGTGATTAATCGGGTCCGCCGCGGAAATAATTGGGCGAAAAATAATCCCGAATTTCGACTGAAAAATCCAAAATAACAAGTGTGTTATTTAAACACGAATAGTATAAGTCTTTGTTGGTATTTTTTCTTCAAAAGTGTTTTGGAAAAAGAAATTTCTTTTGCAGCGAAAGAACGCTGAAAACATCCCTGAAACTTTCCACCCGAGGATCATTTAAAATGAAAATCCAAAACCGACACAGCTGTACTTTTGTAAATCCTATTTTTGGAAGCAAAGCCGAGCGAGTAAACTTGCATTACGCCGGCAAAGTGTAGCGGCTCCTGTGTAATAAACTGCATTATTGTGCAGCGCAGCCGAAATAACGTAGCCGGCTATAATCATCTATGCGATCATTACAGCCAAGACGTGGCAATAACTAAATTACGAGATTATTCCGATAAGACTCGCTCGGTTTACATAATGAAATTTATCTTCCGCGCGAACAATGAACGGGTAACGAAATTCACGGCGCCCGAGTGCGCGCGGTAACGATCATAATTAATAGCCGCGCCGGGCGAATTGTCCGTGAAAAAAAACGCGCGCAGCCATACGAGGCTACGAAACCGCCGAGTCGCGCCACCAGAGATAAGAAACACGCTTTATTGATTAGCGCGCCTTTTTCGGCTTTAGCCTTCGGCCTCGCATCATCATTTATTTACGTACCTGATCTTGATAGAACATCCGTTACGTTCGCCCGTGCAATACGTGAGCGCACTTTTTCCCACGCAAATGTCTGCGTGCATGTTTATCCCCGTGTCGACGTGTACACACGGGTGTACGACTGTACCTGCGCACATTGTGCACGCCTATCTTATCTCCCGCAACGCTCTATTCCCATTCAAAGCAACGAACCTTTCACGTCAAAGACGCGATTTCGCGTCGAACATTTTGCCCCGTCATTACTTTATTATCGCGCGATACCGGTCAAACGACTCTGACTGACTTAATTTGATACGATCGCGCTAATAATCGTGATTTCCCGTTTTTGTTTCAGGTGAGTGCTCCGAGTTGGTTTGTGCAACGAACGTAATTTTCATGGTGAAAAGTAAGGCGTGAAGAGAAATATGGTCGTGGTGATATCACAGTTGGTAGTAAACGTGTGGATAACTGTAATGTTTTGGAAATTAGGACGGTATTGGAACGTTTACGGACTCGGGGTAGCCAGCGGACCTGGAAAACCTGGAAAAACACGGAAATTTTAATCTATTAGGAACAAAATTGAGAAATAACTGATAATTTCATTCCCAGACCGGAAACTTTGAATGATTTCATTTCTACTTAATTTTTACCAAGAAAAATTGATTTATCGGAAGTATTTTAAGCGTACTTTGACTAATAAAATAAAGTAATTAAACTAATAAAATAAAGTAATCTGAATAGGGGAAGTGAGGGCAAAACGAGTATGAGGGCAAAACGGGTATGTGCTTTACCAGCTGTAGGGTGAGAAGGCGTCGCCATCTCGCATGTACTACGAGAGTAGTACATGCGAGTAGTAGTACATGTATCAAAGCAGTAGTACATGCATCAAATTACTTTCAGCAGTTCTTTGAAAGTAATTTGAGCAGAATTTAAGTGCAATTAGCAAAAAATGTTTTTCGATTTTTTACCAAATTTTGAAAGGGGAACCCTTAAAATGAGTAATTTTTCTTCTACAAAACGTCTATTATGAGTTGCATGCCGCTATGTTTTGCGTTACACGAACTTATTTTGAACTCTTTTTTTGAACTTATTTTATATAAACTCCAATATATTTTCCGTTACTTGAAATATTTTAATGCTGCCGAAAAAAAGTCGAAAAATGTTTTCTTAAACAAATTGCAGCAATTGTGATATTCAAAACTTATTTGGAGGGTGACCAAAAATGACGCTTTTGAGTCGGAAAACCGAGAAATGACCGGGAATTCTAAACAGGTCTGCTGGCCCCCTTGGACTCTGCATGCATAGAGGGAAATAAAACATTTGTTCAACTTTGACAACACAGTTTAATTCACTTGGAAGACAGTAGAAGTAAAATTATCCATAGAACGAAGGTGGGAACAAATGATCATTGTCCTGCATGAAAGTAAGTCTATCACACTGAGAAAACTAGATGGTGATTTCCGCCCTCCAGATGGCGAACAGCGCCATTTAAATTACGAAAATCGCCATCTAGATAGCGACCAGCGCCGTTTAAATTTAAATTGCGAAAATGGCGGAAATCACCATCTAGTTTTCTCAGTGTAGTAAATTCAATTAATATATATATAAAACAATTTATTATATGTGACTACGAAGCATATACTTTGATTCTACAATACGATATTTTAATCAGCTATCCAATAATTAAGTAACCAGATTGTACCAGATTATATCAAAATTTTGTAGGTCGTAGGCAGGGTTTGGCAAAATACGCTGATTTAAGTATATGAATACACATACAATTTACTTGCTGAATTTACAATTCAAATACAAACGGAAGTGTATATTTTTTTTAAACGCGATTCGCGATACGCGACGCGCGGTGTTGCCTTTTTTCAATAAATACGCGATTGTAGAGATTCATACGCGATAGTTGAAAAATATACGCGGTCGATAAAAAAAATTGTTATCTATTTGCCGTTAATTGCTTGGCATGTCCATTAATGAAAAGTAACTGCTAGTTACTTTTCGGCACTAGTTAGTAACTAACTACATATGAATTATAAGTTAATTTACTCATTCCAGGGTAATATTTACATCATAGGTTATGTTACTTGCCGCGTTTTTTTATTTTGGAAAGTCTACGTTTCCAAATATTTAATTTGAAATATATGACCGATGAAAATCATTGAAAACGTCTGAAATATTATTTTGAAAACTCTTGAAAATAGAACAGTTAAAGTATTCTCAGAGATTTTAAAATTTTTTCCGATATTTTTAGACACTTTTAGATTTGTTACTGATGTTCATTATATATGTGTTTCTCATTCACTTGTGTTTCTTCGCGTGGATAAGATTGAAAGGTTGTCAATAGAAATAAGTTCAAAATAAGTTGTCAAAACATGTTGTGACATATATTTTTCTTAAGTTTCTTAAAATATAGGATAATTTTATCATTTTAAACAATTTTTTTCACAGCGGTGTCACAGTGACACCATTGTGACACTGCTGCGATATCCCCGAAATACAATGCCGAGTCCGACATTGCCATTTATACATGGATGAATATTGAAAATTAAATATGTAACCATTATAATAAATTGTTTGAATTGTTTTGATTAAATTCCATACTTTATGGTTTCCAAATAACTATTTTAATTAATTAACGATTTATGAATCGTTTTTCATAAAATTAAATACAAGCACACATTTGATTTGGGATGTCACGAATTAACTATCTTAAAAAATCGCGGCAAGTAACAATCTATGATGTAAACGTTACCCTGGAATGAGTAAATTAACTTATAACACATATCTTGTTACTTTTCGTTAATGGACATGCCAAGCAATTAACGGCATATAGATAACACTTTTTTTATTAATCACGTATATTTGTCAACTATCGCGTATGAATCTCTGCAGGCGCGTATTCGCGTAACGCGTTTTAAGGTGAAAATACACACTTCCAATAAAAAATACTTTCTTTCAAATAGAAGAAAATACATTTGTATTTTAAATACTCCAAAATTTGTAGTGTATAACTGAGCAAGTATTTGGAGTCCAAATTCATCAGATACTTCAAACACAATGGAATAATAATAATGTTTTACCAGCTAAAGTTGAAGGTGGAAAATCCGTAAAACCTTACAACCTAACAATTTGATGAAAATGTAGTATGTTGTTAATTAGAATACGGAGAATCAACCGCTGAAATAAAAAACAGAAGTAACCTGACTAAATTTTGAGGAAATGATGTTCGAATTATGACATTTTAGCTTGGTTCCATATCTATATTCCATATTCTGAGACAAAATTCCACACAAAGAAGGATAAACCGACTACAATCTGGTTCCTACATGAATATGATAAATCCAGTAACCAATTTTTTCCGCAACTGCCGAAGAGCGCTATTACCCGCAAACTCGTCCAGCGTCGTCGAGTAATTTCGCACCTCGGGCCGGAGTGCGGCCGAAAAGTCGCGAGCCGAAAGCGCATCTGCCGCGGATCGGCCGGGCCAGGGACCGTAATTACGGCGGCGTTCGTGCGGCGCGAATCGAAATGCATCTAATGCCACGGCGCGCGAAATTAGACGTTGCATTGTAACGAATGCCGCGCGCACGCCATCTGCGCTAAATTGGATAACGCGGCGTTTTGGCCTCGTTGCCGCGCGATCAACGATAACAGCGAAATTCATTAGACATGGGGGAGGGGGGAGGGGCGTTAATCCGCGCGCCGGCACGAAATCCATCGGCTCCCCGGTAAATAATCCGAGTGCCAAACTGTCGACGAGAGCTTTCGCCAGTGGCAGTCTTTTTTCCGAGATTTCGCAAAGCTCTGTCCCTAATATCCCGGGCGCTGTCGAAGACTCTCGGAAAGCGATCGGGGGTAAGAAAGGAGCGTGTAAAACCGAAGATAGTATATAGATTCCGTCCGAATGACGCTGGAACGTGAGATGGATGTGCGATGTGGGGGCGGCGGGCGAGCAATAAGGAATTATTGCGGTACGATCGACAAACGGCGACTACGTGGTTGCACTGCGAAAGCGCCGCTGCCATCTTCCGCTGGACGTTCCCGGCGGTCCCTTTTCCGCGTCGACGCCGCTGCTATTTGCGCGCCTTTGTTTTTGTCCCCGGACAGCTTCCCGGGGCTTCAACAATAAGTAATGCCCAGAAACGCGGCCAATACCGGCCATTAGGAAGGAGGAACTCGGAGAGAAATGAAAAAATCGACGAGACGGGGTTAATGCGCCGTGAAAGATTAGATTCGGATTTGTTGATGAAATGGAAATTGACGGGGATTGGAGCTATTCTTGCGGCGCGTTTTGCGGAAAAATTGCGCACCCGAGGCGACGTCGCGACCGCAATGCGATGTCTCAGAAATAGCGTTCCTTTGTCCCCAGCGCAAAATTGTTTCTCTTTGATTTCGCGTGGCAAGCCGCTCGATAACAAACTGAAATTTGTTTAGCCGAAGGTTTAGCTCGATCGGTCGTTTTAATCGGTCGGCCGAGTCGACGACAAACGCCCGGCCCCGAGGAGACGCGCGGCTTTATTTTCGTTTGCTCGTAGACGTATCGAGCGTTTCCTTTATTTTGCGATGAAAGCAGGAGCCGTGCGACAGAAGGCACCGCGACTTGAGAAATTCGGAAGTAGGTTTTAAATGCTCGTAAAACAGTGCTATTCAACACGACAATCTTTAGAAATGGAAATCAATGACCAAGGCATTCACTGTCAGAGTTGTATACACTATTAAAAATTATGTATCTTTCCATTGTTCCAGAGATTAAAACATAGGAATTAGAATGGAGCCTTCTTCACCTTCAAACTAATCCTAAAATGTTCATTAAAACAGTCTGCCCCATTCGTTGTTCACAACAGACAACATTTCATCGTCCGCTATAGTTGGATTCAAAAAGGGAAACCCAAACAACTTTATCTCCTAAATATTAGGAGATTTCAGCAATTATCCATTCTTTCTCCACTTATAACTATGTTAATTATTCTTCAAATTATGTTAATATAATCAGGCATCGTATGGAATGCAATATAATTTTATTCAAAAACCGAGAATTTGGTTAGCTTTTGATCACACTCTAAGAAATCTCATGTTGTCCGAATCGGAATCCGACTGTGAGAGCAGCAAATCAGTTTGAAATTCGCCCAAAACGGATTTCATACTATTTTGTAAACCCTAGTAAATACATGAGCGCGCATGTATTTGGTAAAACGGACCTAATGTTTTAGTTTGGAACGAAATGAATTGTTTACAACGTTTTAGTTCATTTAACCAAATTTATAGTTGAATTAACCAAAACGTATCTTTGCTTTGACCAAATTTGTTTAACCAAATGATTTGGTCAAATGGACTAAATTATTTTTCTGAGTGCAGAGCCGGTCGAAAGCGCTAAACAATCGTTACCAAGATAGCCTTTGGCTCGACGGAACGCGAGCGCGCACCTTCTTCCATTTAATATCAATAAAGGCCTCAGGACCGGCGGGCTTTTTTCCTTTGTCTCGCACGAGGCACGCCCGTTCAATGGGGAGCAATCTCATCTGGCGATCTGTCTCGTCATCCTCCGGTATCAGCGTCACGTACGAGAGCATCCGCCGCTCGAATCGCGCTACCCGTGTCTTGATGCGATTAAAGTTGCGAGTCCGTAACGATGCCGGCCCCCCTCGTGAGCCGCTCCGGCGCCCCCGGCGTCTTCGGGCCGCAGACGTCACGTGACCGGAAAATGGAAACACCGCGCGCAAAAACTGCTATCATTCATCATCCGCCCCCGCTGACGCTACCATTCCGGCAGCCAGGTATTTATTATCGCGGATTCATTTTCGGGTCGAGTGCGTATCTCGCAATGAGGGCGCGACGTCGCGAAGGAACTCTAGTAAAAATTGTGATGTGGCATGGCATAACAGACACTTGGCCCTTATCAGGAATCGAAGTGGCAAACATGATCAGAGGATTCATAAGATAGAACCGTATAAGGACCCCTTATACGGTTCTTCATATGAATCGAATGTGTTGAGTCGAATGTTACGCTTGGCATTGGTGTGGCTCTTATGTGGCATGCTCCCTAAGTGGCATACCATATTAGGGCCTCATGAAGTAAACTGCTGATGGCATGATCAGATAATTCCGGTATAGTTATGATATGGCAAACTGATCATGGCCTCATCAGGTTTTTGTCAGGAAACTACATGTCCAGATAAAGCTAACTTTATTAGGGCCCGATCAGATTATGGCAAGGCAAGCCACATCAAAATATGGTAATATGATAGACATATCACGATGACTGTGTATAAAGTCTTTCAGTAGATCAGGGTCAAGTCAGTCTGCTAACGGAGCATCGGGTACAATTCTCGTTTAAGGCATGGTATTTTTTTCGGGGCAATATGAACCTGATCAGATTTCCCTATCATGTCCACATCGATTCCAAACGTTACATCCGTGGTCAGGACCTCATATGGTTGCCTAATGAGTTCCTGATTTAGTAATATGGCATCCTCATCATGCACTTTTTATTGGCATCAGCATCACCGCATAGCATCAGCATCACCGCAATTTTTACTAGGGAACGAGCGCAAAGGGCGATAAGAAAGAACGGTGCGTAGCTGCAATTAAACGCCGGTCGATATCCCGTGCGGTTCGAGCAATCGCGGCATTTCGACACGCATTAGCGACTTTCAGTGGTCGCCTTCTTTCCGCGGCCACATGTCACGGCGAATCGCGTGCCGGACGCAATTATGATTGTAACAAGTCCGGTGCCGATTGGCCGTGATAGTACGCCGCGAATTGAGACCGCCGCGGCGTTTGACAAGTGACCGGCGCCCGGGCGGAAAGCGGCAATTGTTTGCCCGAGTCGTTCGACTTGCTTGACTTATTGCGGTGAGATCGGTCGGCCCGACACGCGAGCCGACCTGTCGGCGCCGAATTAACCGCGAACGACGCCGATTGATTATTCAACTAGGATAATGAGTGGGCGGGGCGGCAATTATTTCAAGACGCGGAGATTATTAATCGGGAAATGAGTCATTGATTTTGTTGCGCCGCGCGGGCGGCTATTTACAGGTGATTACGTAAGTGAGAGTAATCATTTCGGAAAACGGGGGAGACCATTATTTATGACCGTAGTAGATGCAGATCCACCGGAATGAATAGGCTATTCGTATTATTGAAGCCATCGATCTGTCTAATTTCGTGTCGTTTAATATTCTGTTGAGATCTTCGCGACATGCATTCATTTTTCACGATCGCGCCGAAAGGACCAATCTGTGGGGTAATAATTCAGGGAAAGCCGCCCCGAGGTTGGGATAAAAATTTACCAATTGTCCGTGGGGAAACAGGTCGGGTGGAGAAATTCCGGTTCGTAAATTTAACAATCATTGGCTTGGTCGATAATATCTTTCCATTTCTCAAACGTGGAAAAAATTCCTTGAATCTACAAAATACTAATGTTGAATGACGACTCATTTCGGTAGTAACTTTTACTAATTAGTCGTTTTAACTAATATTATCAGTAAATTCAACTAATTACCAGAATTTTGTCGTAGAGTTTACTGATCTCGTCACTTGATTGCATATTTTACTGCATATTAGTTGCATTTACTAATACTGTTTTTTACTGACAATGATGGTATATTTAACCGACGCGATTTTTCTCAGTGTTTCTATCATCTCACCCACTTTTTCCACTCGCATTAATCATTTTCCAGCCCCTTTTAAATAATACCCCTCGAAAACCCTACCCAAACAAAAACAAGTCAACGCACCCATAACGTCCGTTCGGCCTGCGGCATTCCAATTCGGTTCGAGCAAATATTGTCCCGGGCGTCGCGTAACCCGAGAAACTCGAATTTCAGTCCGCGGTTATAGCCGCGGCTCGTCTCTGTCAGACGAGCGTGCGTCTACAATTTCGTCACGCGCGTCTCGTAAGTTTGCCGCGTTAAGTAAGAAGTGGCGGCGCGAAAGAAGCGCTAGTAGAAGAAGAGAAAAACACGGCCGAACAAGTAAAGCGCGAGGTGCCGCGTCCGGGTACTCGACGTCTAAGTACTTTATGGGAAAGTGGCGCGAGCGAGAGGAGCCCCGGCTTTGGCCCGAGAGAGAGGCAGCCAGCGCCTTACGTCGACTTGACAAGTCGGAGGGGGCAGGGGGAGGGGGCGCGTCGTGGCCCGCATACCAAAGCCGCGAGTATTCCGGTCATGTAACCGAGGCATTAATTGGCTTACGGGGCGACACTCATTAGCACTTTGAGTGCGCGAGGGACGAACTTCGGCACCCCCCTCCCCTCCCCGGAGCGCTGGGGTTACGCGGCCCGTTCCATTCTGATTCCGCTCGCGAGCGTCTTGGCCGCGCCGGACTTTGATCCGACGGTGTTTGCGAAGACGCCGCTCCTGTGTCAAGTGAAATTAGAGCGACACAGAGAATACGCTCGGCCTGGAGGGCGACGCAACTTGCGTCCACGATTCGGGAAACGTAGGTTCCGGTTGAACTTGGGTCGAGGGGCGGCGGAGCTTTGACAACGACGCGGCATTTTTGGTCCGGAGATTCTGTTGGGAGAGGGCTGTCGGGGTTTATTTTGGGAAAGTCGGACGAGGGTTTGAAGGGTTGCTGGCTGGAGGGAAGTAAATTGAAGGACGGGGATTTGGCACTGTTTGTGGCTGATTTTAGGACTGGGTGTTCCTTTTGGATATTAATTCGGAAGGAAGAGTGCGCGGGGCAGCTGGAAAAAAGGGGATCGGGTAGGTCGAGATTGACTCCCGGCAATTCGCGTAATTAATTTCGCGTGAGAACATTTCTTGAGATAGCCAGACTTCGTGAATGTATAATTGGGGGAACTGATTTGAACGAACTTTTTCAGCACGATGAAAGTCACGATTGTGACTGTTTTAAAAGCTTCTTCAGCAAGCGTGAATACGTGAGATTAATATTTAATTAATCAAGACTTATCAGGTGTTGCTTTGATCGAATTGTTAGTCGACGTTTTTGATAAGGTGTTCGACGAATTAAAAGTGGGTGATTCCATCAGAAAATAATCGGAAGAACGAATATACTTTAATGTCGGAGATAAGGATTTGATTAAAATTTCGTTGAAAAGATACAATACTATATAGCGCTGGCTCCCCGAAACTCTAAACTTTTCAAATCTCCCAACGACACTCGAACAAATGATTTGCCACTCCACCCAAAGCAAAGAACCCTTCACACCCGTAAACCTGCTAAGATCTTTTTCCTCGCACATACCAGCGAGGCAGTTCAAACATCGCTAATACGCTTCTCAATTATTGGTTTAGCATCGACAGCGCTGTATCGAATTTCCCCCCGCGTCACATCCACACCTCCGTGCCCGTCATACGTCACGACTTCCCGTCGCGCCGGATCGACAGGTGCCGCGCTCTGTCCTCCCTCTTAATTTCGATCACGAATTTCATTTACCACGCAAACACGGCCACTTTTTCTCAAAGTCTTCAACGCCAAGATCGTGAATCTCGGAAAAAATAGCCCAGCGAATTAATCGAATCTTCGGCGGTGCTCTTGGATCCGTCTCGAATTTCGGCGCTTGTTTATCCTCACTCGGAAATCGATCGGCCCTTGAATTAAAGGCGAAGCCGAATGTTTGCGGTCCGCGCGAGCGCCGCTGCGGAACCAATTTGATCGGGCGACCGCAGAACGTCGTAGCGCCGATCCCGCGGAAATCGACGAGACAATGTAGCGGCGTCCCCGACCCGGCACAGACAGACAATGTTGCTCGATAAGGCATTGTTCCAGCCAAGTCTCGGGCTCTACGAGCAACACTTGACTACATTACCTCCTTCCTCCCGCGACCTCCGGGCATAGGTAGGTAGCTGCGCCAGTTACTGGCCCCCGATGCATTCGCATCGCACACCGGTACGGCACGCAAGCTCCCACGTATGTACGGGGTGGGCCACAATTTCAATGGGAATGAGAACACTGTCGGGGAAAAGAGGCAGAACACTGATTAGTTCATTCAGACAAATTGTTTTGCATATTAACTTGTCTGAGAAAGAAACATTTATGTCTTTAAAGTTAAAACGAAGATTTCGTTTGGTTATTATGAAAGAGTTTGTTTCAGGAAATGCAATGAGAAACACCATTTTATCCTTTAAAGTGAAAACAAAAAGTTAAAATAATTATAACAAAACAAACAAACCGAAATATAAGATTAAAACAATGAAAAGAAAACTAATGCATCAAAATGAAAATCAAAATTGAAATCAAAGCCATGAAGTCAAAGTAAACAAATCGAAACGAAAGATCAAAACAAACAAATTAAAGTAAAAGATCAAAACAAATAAATTATAAAAAACAAATCAAAGTAAAAAATCAAATCAACGAAATTGAAATGAAAAGTCTGGTATTACGTTGCCAATCATCCTTCTGAGTGTCAGAAACAACGGAAACAATACGAAAAAGACACAATATCATGACGAAAAGATGAACCAATACACAATTTCGCGAGGACCACTGATATTCGCAGGGCGGCGCAGTCTTACCTCGCGAAATAATTCTTTCCATGCGACCTGCGATTGGCCGCATGAATAAAAAAAGGTGCGCACTCTTAGTCCGTCCCCAGGGTGTGCGAGCATATTTTATTCAAAGTCAATCCGCGTCGAGTTATGACGCAGACATTTCTCTACGAGCGTGATTTGATTGAGCCCCGGGCACTTTGTTTCGTCGGAGAACGATCCTCGGCTTTCCGGGTCCTTGTCTGCCGGAAAAGCTTGTCCCATCGGCGCGAGTCGGACGCAAGAAGTTCGGGCTCTTGGCCGTCGACTTTGTGACGGTTTTTCCCTTGTTGAATTGTTAATGGCCGTTGCGGACCGACAGACGGCTCGTTTCGGGAAACGCGGATTCGTATTTGTTTTGTCCGGCGATTTCAATCAGATTTACCACTGAAAAATGGAAACAGTCGCAAGAACCTCCAGGAAATGGTCACTTCCACTTACGTCCTTACTTTTTCATATTTCGATCAAGTCAAATTCTTCTCTCTGGATCTGCCCTCCAAAATCTCAGCGCAAAATTTCGTCGTTTCGCGCCACCCGGAATGCACTCGACGAAAAGTCCCCGAACAGGACCAAGTAGAAAGCAGGCGCCGTATCATTCCGCCATTTATCCAAATTACATTTATTATCGCGCGACACAATGGCAAACAGCGCGCCGTGTTTATGGTTTACGAGTGCCGCGGGTTTTCTGGACGAGAGTTACGCGTCGACATTGTCGCCGAAGACCTATAAACTTGGACGACGACGGCGGCTCGCAAAACGGCCGGCGTTGCGCGTGAATTATTGCCCGCGTGCATTATCCCCCGACGAATTATGCGCGGCGATCCCGGTTATGGCGTTTTTCGCCGGCAATAACCGTGCGATCGTTTGGCCCTGCCAGATGTCTCGCAGATATCGCCCGCCATTGTCTCGTCCGAGTCGCGGCGTCGCCGAAAAAGCCGTTTCGCGACTCTTTACTTTGACGCCGACAAATCACCGTCCCAAGCAATGTAACCTCCCTAACGAAACAGCGGTAAGAAATCGACATCGAAACAAGGTCGATTGCGACTCGCAGAAACATTGAATCTCCGTCGAATGAATGTCTCAGTGTCGTTTCAGTCGACATCGAATCGTATGGGAAACTGAATCGACGTCGATGGTATCAACGTCGATTTAGTTAACGTCGAGTCACTGTCGACGGTCAACATTATTTATTTATTTATTTATTTATTTACACCGATCATATATCCAGCGGGTAAGGATAATTACAAGATAACATAAGTATAAGACTATACATCGGCGTCAACATATTCAATACTTTTAGCTATAAGCATAGATAAGGAATCACAGAATACATCTACGCGGTCCCCATAATGCATCACAAACGAATTGAGCGCAGAATAAATTTCTCGTAATCGAGATTTTTAAATCGATCTATCACTTGTGGATGAGACATAAAGGACTGCATGGGACCTGGCATGATTATTGTGGAACATTTAGCGGTTATACGGTATATTAGTAGTGGAGAGTAAACGTAGCAAATCTTCGCTGTACTTTTTTGATCGCTTTACTAATTTTTTTTGTATTTAGGTTCACACTACTCTTGTTTCGGTCTAATAATCGAATAGAACAGAACTCGCAAGGGTTCAAAATTTCTGTTTCAAAAAAAGATTCAAAATTTCGGTTTCAAAAAAAGATTTCAAAACTTCGGTTACAGTGTCAAGCATCGAGTTATTCAACATCGATTCAATGTCGAAAGAGACATGGAATCAACTATGATATCGACATCTATTCCATGTTAACTGAATGGACATTGAAACATTCGACGTTGATTCAATGTTTCCAGGAGTCGACACTAACATCGATTCGATGTCGATTTTAGGGCTACGACCCCGAATGGGTCATGGGACCCGAAAAAGATCAAAGGTGATCCCTTTTTTCCGCCGCGCCGGTATCTAATTGAATTTCTGCACCGACCCCGAGCAGGTTGTTGCGGCTCAGGTAAGGGCGAGACAGGTACGCTTTAAGTGCGGTCGACCTGCCGGTGACGCCCGTTTAGTTGGAAACAGCTGTCTCCGTCTCGTGGAAGACGCGCCCTCTGCAGGCGACGTGGCGTAAGCAGCAACGCAAGACGGCCGGCAAAAGACTTCTCGCGCTCGCAAAAGGACGGTGGGAGGGCGAAAAGGGGGGAGGCTGCAACGCGACGATGACAGTCTTAATTACACGGCGAGCCGGTGCCAATTCCCGGCTCTAATGACACGCTGGAACGTCGTTTTCATAATTATCCGGCGCTTTCTTTTCTGCTCAGCTTGTGCCGGGAAACGGAGCGCCCTAGAGAGCCACGGAGCCGGGCATTAGATCCCCCGAGATTAACGTAAATGGTTTATCGACTGGCGCTGCTCGCGCGGCTGCATTATGGCGAGACTGATTGCCCGGGTTTATCTTATTTCGCGACCCCGAAATTGGTCGGACGCGCGAACACGACGAGAGCCAGCTCTGATTGGACGGATTTGGGGATTAGAACGCGCCGATCGAGCCGCAATTTGCGCGCCCAAAAGTTCGGGCTCTCTTTGCGGAGGTGGGGGCCGCGCAAGTCGGAGACAAGGGGCTCGTTAGCGACGGACGATTGGGCCACTTGGGTGGCAGATTTGATTGAATTCAGCAGTGTGTAAATATTAAGGCGAGCGGGCGATCCGGTTTGTTTTCGGCCGAGCATTGGCGAACTCGAAGTCGGGACGTCAGTGCGGAACTAATGACGGGAATTTGCAGTTATTTATTCATTTACCCAGTGTGCGCTCGGGGTGTACCGTTAATGACGACATTATTCCTGCGCCGAATTCGCCGTTGAAGCGCTGGCGCAACGTTGCCCAGAGTTGTTCCTCCATTCATTCATTCACTCGATTTTTGCGCGCCACTCGAAAACCTCGAAACCTCGGCCGAGCACTCAAGTTTCAACGTGAAATCGCAGGAAAGCGTATTTTAATTTTAACGAATCTATTATCATAACATTCGTGGGATGCGTTTTGCGCTGCCTCCAATGAATTGAAAGAATTGAAAAACAGAAGAGTGCTTTAAACCCCAGAATTGGTCTAACTGAGGATTTATTGCTTTTATCCGATTTCCCCGCCTCCTGGGTAATTCTTTAATGATCGCCACCTTTTCGGAATAACGACGAAAACTCGCATCGCGTACCGCCGACGCGAGCTTTTCCAACGCGCCCGCAACAAACGCAACACTCGCGGCTGCTCTTTATAATGCCTAGTTCAGCAAATCCCATTTTAGGATACGCGCAACTTTTCAACTTTGGCACGATCGAGCACTCCGACTGGAGCGTGACATCGTCTTATCCGTCGTGTATCTGTTTTCCCGTCTGCATCCCGTTTTCCCCCAACTGCTCCGCGGATATGAAACGCGATATTTTACGCGATTTCGCAAAAAACTATTAATTCCCGAACAGCCGTGACGGCACCCAAAAACGAAAGTCATAAGCAAACGATTTTATCCTGCAAAGGAGGCTCTTCCTTTACATAGAAACTCAGGGTCCTTACTTGGCGGAAAAAATCGCACCTCGTCAAAGCCCGCGATCGAGAGAAATGACTCTTTCAGGGATAAAATGACCGGGTTAGCGCGGCTGTGCTTTATCGGCGCCGCCGATCGTCGGGACAAAGGGCGTGACCGCAGAAAAATCGGCGACAGACAATTTACGGGGGAGGGGGGTCGTCGCCTTATCGGACCGACGATGCTTTCGAAACTGTCAATACGTCCTCGGCGTCCCCGTGCAAGATTACGCGCATCAAAGTTGCCTCGATAACCAGGCGCGTATCACGTCGTCGCACCTCTCCCGAGGAGACGTGCCGTTAAATTCGCCGCGCGCACAACACCCGTTGTGCGATATTCAAAATAGACGTTTCATGGAAATGGCGCGACTTCGTTGTCGCGCGTAACTATATATCGCTGCGTCCGTACCGTTTCTCGGTGCGCGTCTCCATCGCAGCTTTACATAATCTTTATTCATTTGTAAAAAGTATAACGAAAGGCGAGGACTCCGCGAAAAGTCCCTGCAAGCCGGTTGAAGTATAATCCGGCGTGACGTAACGGTTGCGGTTATCCAGGAGTTCTTTAAATAAATTCCATTTATCAACGTTTCGCGCGGCTTTTTGCTCGACTGAATGAAATGTGTTTTTTCTGTTTCAGGTGAGTAGTGCGGGAGATCATCTTCCTTATCGGTTCGGCATCGTAAGTAAAAAGCGACATTTTTGACATTCACGCCGCCTCGAAATGAAAGATAAATATTATTTGGCCGGGCACGCGCAGCTAATAAATTGTCTCGGCTTAATTGATAAAGTGCATTAAGCAGCTCGGCCCGAGAGAAATTGGAATAATAGTTGCGTAGTCGCGAGATTAATTCGGCTTTAATGAGAGCATAATCCAGTGCTCGGGACGCGAAAAATGGGGCAGATCGATCGAGCAATCGCAACTTTTCGACGCGTGCTTTAAAGTGGCGAGCGTGATTTCGCCCCGTTAGACTTTAAGCAACGTCTTATGCGGCGTTCACTGCATAACAAAACAGTCGCTAATCAAATTAGCAGATTTCTCTCGGCCGACCGATGACGCGATAGAGCGTTGATTTCATGCCGCTACGACAAACGCGTTAAGTTTGCGCCACTCGGTCACTATCACCAGCCTCGATCTTTTCTAGACGTATTAACAATATTCTTAACAACAAAGTAAATAAAAGCAGCGCCTGTTCTTTGTCGTTCGTTCATTATCAGGTATATCGAATCCGGCTGGAAGAACCACGTGAATTTGCATTTCGTAACCGAAAAGAGCAGTGCTACTCGCTCGAAATTTCGATTACCAAATTATAAAGTCAACGACTGATATCGCGTTGGATTTTCAGCCAGACGACACATCTCCATTTTTAACGCCGCTTCGAACAAGCAATCCGGATCTAATCATTCGAACAAAGGCACATATTTCCTTTCGCCCACCCTATTGTTTCCGACGATTCATCGGCGAAGTGAATCGCGCGATTCGCTTGAAAAATGCATGTCCCGAAAGTCGCGTCGAGTTGGCCTGAATGTTTCATCAGGAAATGCGAATCCGTCTTGCGTGGAGAGAAAAAGATAAAATTGTTGCCCGAGACTTCTCTAGCCTTAGAATCACATATCTCGTTAAATAATCTAACGAAATTCTGAATTTGCAAAAACTTAGCTAGTAATACGCATTGGGAAGAAGCTATGACAGCGCCGCCCTGCGGCGCTTGGCGTCGTCGGTGTAGGCACATGCGTGCGGGAAAATCAAACGCCATTAGGGTGCAGATCGGACGAATTGTCGAAATCAAAATTTTGCAATGGGGAAAGTTATAATTAACTGCGAGTTCAATGCAATTGAAAGCAATATGTTCGGTAAAAAATGTTTGTCGAAAGATAGGTATTAGATATAAACAAAGAATGAGGTTAAGTGACCACTTATGACATTCATACATATAAATACAAGTACAATTTGTCAAAATGATCATTTTCGGTCAGGTTTTGCCTCAGACAAGCCTGTACAAGCCACCATACAAGATGCCGGCAGCGTCAATCAGCTGATCCTCGAACGTTTGAATCGCCGCGAGAATGTGCCTTCAGGTTTTCAGAAGTCGCCATGGTGGCGCTGTAATCGACTACTTCCCAAGGCATATATTTTTAATCCTATAACGCATTTTAAAATTCCGTTGTAGCCCTGATTTTCCCTTTCGAATTGCCGGTCGAGTTTCGACCGATCGAAAAAGGTCAGCCTTGACACATCGCCCGAATTGGGTCAAATCGCCAAAATCGACGAACCTGCCAAAACGCGCGCGTCGCCGTTCATCATAAGAGCTCGTCGAGTCGTTTTTCAGCGGTCGTTTTTCAGCGTACGAATTAAATTTAATCCGACAGCGAGTCTGTTTAATTAAGTCCGCTGCGGACGGGCTGAAAAACAACGTTCGACGCGCGCAACTTTGTGCGCGTAACAACGCGAAGACAAGGGGCGATGCTTTTGGAGTCCGTTCAATTACGGCGCGGCTTGTGCAACTTTTGGCAGCGCGTCGCGGGTGCGTCTTGCCGCCACTTTGCTCGTCGCTTTTAATTCGAAGCCGCGGCAGCTGTACGTTAGACGCGCAGCCCGCCGTGCCAATCATACGCGTCGCGCTGACACATGACATCTCTGCGCGTTTGATTAGTTTTATGCAGATTTACGCGCTGATCAAACAAACAGAACGGCCACGCGGTTCGGCCTAATGTTCCAAGTAATCGGCCCTTTTATCTCGCTCATTTGGGTTGGTAGAAGTTCAAAGATACTGGAAAAATATTTCTTTGGGATCGAGCAAAGTGTCTTCCGTGAAACGGTTATGTGTCGAAACGTTTTTGGGAAAAGATGGCTGAGTTATGTGGATGAGAAGGCCGTGAAAAAAGGGACTTTTCGATAGTGTGAAAGGTAACAATTAGAGAGGGAGGATGCAAAGGTTGAAAGCGAGTAGAGAAGTGTGGGATTGATTGCTAGGGAAAAGGGCGTGATTATCAATAAAGGCTTGCGGAACGGATATGTCATTGGTCGGTTTAAATATAGCCATCCTTGGCATTACACGGCATATAGCCGTGCGTATAGTCTATAAAACTTTGACTGCGCTGTTACGTAACTTTTTATACTTGCTGGAACTAAGCTGTGATTCGCAACCAAATTTATAACCTTTGGATCAATTGTTCTGAATGACTGGTTTAGTGTCTTGGGTCGTCGTAAAATTCGCCTGGAATCAATTATTTCAGTCGTTCTACTCGGTGCTTAAAATTAGATAACATTGTTCGTACCTATTGAGTCGTTTGGAGTACGAAAGGCGCTCTGCAGTTTTGATAAACATGAGCGCCGGATTCGGAGGATTTTACGATTTGAGAAAAGAAATACACAGTGACCTAGTACAGTTGCTGCCTCATCTGCGCAGAAGTTAAACCGATTAGTCGTGTACATTAAAAGTATACGACGGCGCCAAAAGTGATTTTGCTTCCGCGATGGACGGCGAATGCGTCATTCAGGCAAAACGCCCGCAATTATACAAATAATGACGGCGCCGAGCAAATTATGCAAACAGGTGAGAGCGTTTCGCAATTCAGTCGGATTAGCGCCGGACAACGCGTGGCGTTCTTGCGTCCGGGCAAAAAGCGCAGATGATTAATTAAAACAAGGCGCCCTTAATGAGCTGCTGATTAACGTTTCTTGTTGCGCGGGCGCGTGTTTACCGCGGCACTGGGGCAATAAATACGCCTGGATGATCGATGCTGCAATTTCGGTCTCCGATTCGGCGATCTTTTACGTTATGCGGCAAAATTCGGCGGATGAGTGACGGCTCGTTCTGATAAGGACGGTTCTCGTGGAAGAATCAGTTAGGGTGCAATTTTGAAGCAATTTGCGCGGGAATTATAAAAGTTCGTGGTGATTATACGAGGGAACAAATAATCTATTGATACAGCAAAGAAATCTGTATAACCAACAGAAAATGTTCTATAAAGCATACAGAGCATTAAACAAATCGAATTTTGTTGTATTTATTTACATGTGTACCGATAATATTATACATTCAGCTTCTGAGGTTATATTAAAGTCATTTTGAGTCGAATTGGCGACAAAAATTTCTTCGACATTTAATCAAATTTTGAAAGGAGATAACCTAGTCCACTAAAATTAAAAAGTTTTTGACTCCAAGCTGACTTATATGGCAATCCAACTATGTTTTGAGACGCAGAGAGCATCTAAAGTACATTTTCATTGGAATCGGCGATAACAATTTTTTTTCAATTTTTTACTAATTTTTTAAAGGGGTTACAGTACCTCAAATAATTTCGAACAAAATAAAATGTCTCGAATCGACTTCTACTCGATTTCCACTGCCGAACATTCTCAATCGAAAGTTGGTTCACGTTCTTATCTATCTGAAAAAGGTCATTTACATCATTAAGAATTTTCAATATATTAGCAGTCGACTACCCGATAGGAGATATTTATTAGGTAATGACCTTTTCATTAGTTCATTCGAGTGTAAAATTATTGAGATGACAGATAGAAAAGGGAAAGGACAAAAGTAATCATAAAAGGAAGGCAATGTAGATAAGACAATGAAAGGGGGATAACCTCAGAAAGATATATATAAATTGAGAGAAACACAATTTATGTAGTCTCGCCTAGATTTTTTACGCGCACGGACAAGTAAAATGTGTATGTTTAAATATAAGACCGTATACGATCGTACGTTTGTGCATGTTTCTCCGATTGGGCTCAACAGTTTAAATTCAGCCAAGATCTAAAATCGAGAAATAATCTTTACCGGTATCCAATGCGAGATTAAAATACAACAAAAAGTGGTGAGTGGCGATTCAAAATTTCATGCACTATAAAAAAAAGATAATTTTAAAGCATATGTACTTGCAATCAGTTGCAACTAAATATGCTTGAAATTTAAAGTTGCCCTTTAAAATGAAAGTCGTACTTTAAAACAAAATCATGTGTGATTGAAACATGTTTCATAACCTCCCAAATTTTACCTCACACTTCTTGAAATGAGAAATGATTAATTATTAATTATGATAAAAAGTACCGCTTTCAACCGATGTTAGGCCTCACTCAACGCTTGAATAGATATAATCTACTGCGCAGACAAAAAATACAAAAAAATCAATTCCCGAATTTACTACGGACATAAACTCGTTCACGAAAAACGAGCCGAGGCAGAACCCGACGAGATAGAATCATCTTCATGCCGTCTCTGAGATAGAACCTTCTTCACCCGCTATTTCTGAAACAGAAGCTTCTTATCGACATTTCTGAGGTAGAACGTTCTTCCAACAGGCATCGACTTAAACTCTAATGTAACATAATTCATTTTGCTTTCTACAAATGAGTGGCTGGATCGCAAAACTCGCCCGACGCTCGACGTGCTCCAAAGGCAGGCAACCGCTGCTGAGAATGTCATGCTTGCACGGAAAAAAAATTGAACAACTAAACATCAAACGTCTGAAACAAATGAACGTTTACTTGAATCAGGTAAAAGTTTGACTGAATCAGCTAAACTATGGAGTTGAACTAGGTTTTCTCGTCTTTATTTCAAGTAAATATTTACTTGAATTAAGTAAACTTTTTTTTCCGTACAATATGAATCTAAATATTTACATTTATATTCGCGCGCGACTAATAAATAATGTTCTAGTACATTATCAATCCGACTCGAATATATATGTCAGTATTTCGATACGTACAGTACGGAATTTGTTTAAACTTTGTGGCGATAGTCGGGCGAGTTTTGCGATCCAGCCACTCAATTGGACTTAATTCACGAGGCTAAACTTCTATTTTCTATCTATACAATCCTAGACTGAATAGATAGAAAACATCGGAAGTAAATTCCACACTTGGAATTAGTTTTTAGCTAGACTTTTCTCTTCTGTTTCCAGAATTGTATAGAATAGAAAACATTGCACTGGTTTCCGCAACTGTCATCAACTTCTCTCTTAAAAAAGAAGTCAATGGGCTAGAATTGATATTTCAAATTTTCTGTTAAAATTTTCCATGTTTTGAATTGAGAAGTGTACAATTCTATTCTTCTGAATTCACTTTAATCAAATCTTTTCACAGGGCAGCGAGTTCTGTAAATGGATTTAGATTATTTTGATTTAGATAAACTCCAACGCCTTTTTTAGATTAACGTATGTTAAATCTATAAATAACGAACGTAATAATGTAGATTGTATCGTACATTAATATGTAGATGACAAAAAATCTCTAAATTAATAATAGTATATTACTCAACTAGAGCAGGAAACAGGTGATTCCCGAGTGTTACAAGGAACGAATCTTGTAACACTCAGTATTGCAAATAAAAAACCTCATATTTCACAGTATGTATACTACGATAATATTTAGTAAATAACCATACGTTCATATCGTTATTGAAAATCAGCCACGCGATTAATCAGTTATGTGATTGCATGACCAAATGTACGTCGCACATGGCAGCATTGCAAACGTTTTAATCGAAATCAAAATACTTTTATCATCCTGCTAATAACTCGAAATTGATTTCGGTGTTGTAACCCTCGTGCTACAACTGCGACTAATAAATTACTCTTGCTCCCGAGTCTCAAAATTCTCCGGCGCTCCGCGATTTTCTTCGTCAATCCATAAAATATCAAACTTGCAATCGACCCCGCAAAACTTCGCCCCTCGCCAATACACTCCCTACATTTCACTCCCTGCCCCTTGATTAAACCAGCCTAAAATAAATGCAGCCGCGTTTTTCGGCGCCAAATTAAAAAGTCACTCCACTTGCGTCCGCCAATCGTCGCTTACTTCAGCTAGCCGCGCGCGATTCGATTGGTATTGGCGGCGCGCTGATCGACGTGACCGCAATCACACGTGATATGCTTGCATTAATTCCATAAAGCGCTGGCGCGCGAATTAAAAGAAATTTGACGCGACCGCGTGAAATGGTAATCGAATGATGCGTTTCGTCGTTCGATAGCGAATCGCGCCGCCGATTAACTGCGACATCTTTATTCTGTGCCTGCAACACGATTACGTGACGCGTATTTTTATTTCATGCCAAATGTCGAATCATTTGCCCCAATTCCGTAACTTCGCCCGGAAGCGATTAAAGGGATAGTGTAGCCAATAACCTCGATTTTCACCCATTTTTAGTTTACTGCCTGTAACTTTCATTGCAATCACGTCAATACAAAGTATATCTCTGATTTTGATGTACTTTTGAGAATACATCTTTAAACAAAATTCTAATGTTTTCGGGAAATTGCATGTTTTACGGTGGTGTCCCCTTAAGATACCATTATTTTAAGGGGATCCTCTGAGCGCCTTAAATTAATGAAATTGTGCGCGTCGTCGTTAAATAATTACGTGGCGATTGACATATAAATCGTTGATTAATTGCCGCCATAAACAAGCCGAGGAAGAAATGTTTTCCAGTAAGTGAAGATCGCGGGAAAATCGTAATTGTGGCGCACTCGAGTCGGTCCAGTCAAAATGAAGAATCGCTGTAGCATGAATTGAAATTAGCTTGGACCGAATTGATTCCTTGGCGGTTCCGCGCGAGTCGTCCCGGCGGCGGTCCTGAAAAGCCGGGATCGTTAATGCCTGGGTCCTTTTTTTCCCGGCCGTTAATCCTCGGTTACGTAACTCGAAGACCCGCGACGAGATATTCATCGCGGGCTTCGTGAAAGTTTCGAAATCGCCAAACGTCGGGCGGCGATTTAACGAGGGTGAACGTGAACCCAGCATGCCAGAAAAAGGCCGAATTCGACGAGCGAGAGAGCGTTCCATTATCGAAGACAGGAGAAAGGGAGCGGGAGGGCCGCGCGCGCATACACGTAAAAAGGCTCCACGGGCGCAAAACAACAAAAACGAACGCGCGCCAGCAGAGAAAACTGGTCCTGCGGATCTTAGAATATAATCTCCGTCTTTGTCTTCCTATTTCGCCAACTGTCCCGCTCGCACATGGGACCCTCGGGCCAGAAGACGTTAAGCTCCTTTCGCACAAAGGCTCCTACGCGGCAACGGACGGTGGTCACTTATTCATTAAGACTTTTCTAGCGATCGCGAAATCAAATATTTATTCACGAATTGGCGCCCAACGAGGGGCAAGTAACTTTCACCGAAACTGTTTAGGCATACGCAGAAAAGATCGTAGAACATTTCTTGTGATTAAAGCAGTTTGGAATTTAAATTTCAAAATCATACAGGAGTTTATTTAAGGGTATCCCAGGAATCCTCGAGATAGTCAAAAAGTAAAACTAAATACACTAATGAAAAGATGTCCTGAAATTATCTATGATTCAATTGAACCCTTATATATCAATTAACTCTGAACCTGATTTCAAGGATTCCTGGTACGCTTAAAAGAATTCAAGTAAAATGATATTCCAAAGACATTCAATGTTTTTCCGGTTGACATGTATCGACAAAACCCCATTTTTCGGCTTTCGTCGTCTCTCGTTATTTCCTCAGTTGCAAAAATATTTTTCTCCGCGGCCCTGCAATTAATCCCAACCGACATTGACAGAGCTGCCGCTAACGGTCAATTAGACTTGCCGCGTTTCGCAGTGGCACTGCGAAGGCGGCGCCACTGTCGCGCGCCATTTTTCAACGGCGCTCAATTTGTTCGCGCGGAACATCGGCGCGCATAAATCCGCGGCGAAAAATCGCGCGTACCGAGCGGAATCAATTTCGGCGACGCGCTTGTTTCGCCGAACAATCGTGCGAGAATGAGGGAGCCGAGGGAGAAGCCCGAGGAATCGGCACCTCGCGCCCGCAGCAAATACCGAGGAGTTTGTCGGCGTAGCCACAATGCCAGCCGATTGATTTACGTTGCTCGTTACGCGGTCCACTGCGCGGCGCGGAGAAAAATAAATTGATAGCGAACGAATGATCGAAGTTCGTCGTTAGACGCGAGATGAGCGCCGGGATATACGCCGGGATGCGAATTTTCGACGCGGTTCCGCGTATCTCGACAGCATCGATCGACCGCCGTATTACCATTACGTCGCGACGTTTAATATCTGGCGAGGAATTGTGACGGCCGGCGCGTTTTCGCGACGTTATTCCCGGCGCGACCTGTCCGCGTCACCTTTGAGATTCGATTCCGCGCCGAAGCTGTCAGAGCGCTGGTTAGTTGGCCAACAGGAACCATACATATTTATCGAGGTGTTCCCATCACGACGCCCTATTACGGCGCCGTTTCTCACTCGGCGCTCGTATTTCCTTGTCTTCGATTTTGCCGTTATTTTTCCCGACACGCCTGTTATGCTAAATAAGTGCCGCATGAACCTGACAATCGAGGGTGCGCCGCGAGCATATTTCGACAACAACCGCCTCAATCATGTATTCAAAATCGAGTCGCGCGCGATTATTTTCGTAATGGGGAAGTGTCGCGGCGATATTGAATCCGTTCAATTACGGGAAGACGCGGCAAAAAGCCGCCACCGAATCGGACGCATACGTTCCCCAGACGCAATTATGCCCTTCCGATCGAGTGGCTAATTTTATCCGCCTGTTATCAAAAACTGTCCGCCGATCGATCGGTTTTGCGAAATCGTTTTTCTCGCCGCCATTGTTTGGCCGAATCTTTTATTCATCGCACGTACCGCGAGATTATCCCTTTTTTCATTACGAGGGTCCGTGCGCGTGTTTATGCAGCAATCGTCAAAGATAGCCAAATAATGGCGGACCATTCGCGCCCGAACGATCGCAGAAACGGACCTTTATCGGCGCACTGGCATCTGCCGATAAACCGACTTCATTGGCGTCGCGCGACTCCGCGACAAAAGGAACTATCGGTGACAGTAATCTGGATTCCAGCGACTGATGTTTGCCGGCGCCCGAATGACCCGCAATTTCCATTCGTAATTGCCGAATGTCGAATCAATACCCCCGGCTAATGGCCTCTTCCTCCGCCGATGGCTATTTAATACGCGCGAATTGCACCGCCGGATACATTTCGAATAGCTTTTTTGCGCGCCCATTCGATTGTCCTCGCTAATGAATAGTCTCCGTCTTACCCACGTCAAACGATCGCTTGGCGATATTGTTTAGCCGATCCCGAACCGATGACGCTTTTAGCAGATTTGTTTCGACGTTGTCAGACCGATCGTAATCACCTCGCTTTGTCCACACATCTTCTTTTACGCGACAACATTTAGCGCCATCGAACCCCGCAATCCAATAACTCTGGGAGCGATCCGCCGAATTTCACATCGATTCCATCATTCCGGCTGGAAAAAGAGGGTGATGGAATCACCCCCTAGCCAAACGTCATCGCCTGGCTCCCCGGGCTCATGACTTATAAATCAGCGACGATTGATTTCTCATCGTCGAACGATCGACGTAAACAAACGGCGCCGACTGCAGTCGACTTGGACAGCGACATCTGGGTCACGATGTGACACTAGCGACTTTTCGGTGGAGTTTTGCGGCGCGTAATCGTCGAGCGATTAGCCCCGCGATCTCGGTTCCTGCAATGTTCCAGGGAACCTTGACACGGATCGTCGCGCGAGTTGGTCTGGCGACGCACACTTGCGCCATTCTTGTCCACCGTCGTCTTTTCTAATATCGATTGTCTCTGGGCGCCGGGCTCCTAAGCAGGACGGCGCGCAGCTCGCGAAATCCATTTGCCGCTCGGCCGGCTGGCGCGCCGCCTGCCGAACGGCAGACACGTGCACTCACGTCGCACGAAATACACACTTCATCTGTATTCGGGGCACGAATCGCGCTCGGCCCGGTCCAACGGAATACAAAATTCCTGCATTCAAATGCTCCGCGACAGAAATTGACTTTATTGAGGTTTATTGATCCGCAATATTGTGCACCTCCGTGTGTCGGTGTGTACACATTCGCGTGCACGTGCGCAACAGAATCCGGGACCCTCGCGAGACGTCGCGGACGCCAATTTTTTACGCGCGGAAAAAATGCGACATGGGAGCGTATTCGCGTGGTTATTTGGTGTTGAGATTTGGGGTGATTCGGGTGAAAGTGAGGTTAGGGTCGAGCGGAATGGAGTTATTCAATTTATGTACGAAGTCTTGGAAATAAATGAGGATATCATTTTGAAAACCGCCGGAAATCGGAAACCAATCATCCGAATGAGTTAACTTACAGTCTGACCACTTTTTCAACCGGAGAGGACCGTTTCTGAGATGGATCGGAGAGCCGAAAATGCGTGGCTGGCGAAAATGCACGCCCGGTATGTCGGCGCGTAAATCTGATACGTGGCAGCGTCGGGAATCACGAGCCAGCCGAAGGCGGAGGAAAAAGGAACTCAAGAAAGGAATAACGTGTTACGCGATTGGTCGGGGGGAACGCGCGCAGCCCCGAAAAGTCACGGCCCGTGCTCCCCATTGCTCGGTCACATTACCGTGAATATTGCGACGATGTACCGTGAATATTGCTGCGATGCAGCGATACCGCTTATATAGGGTGAGACCGATGAATATTGCGCAATTACCCGCGTCGCATTAAACCCCTTCTGTAATATCGAGAAAAGGGCTCTCGGCGAATGAAAGAATACTGCCAGCCTTTTAGGTGGCTCCGATTTTGGTCCGGACGATGTTTGCGTTTATGGCACCGCGAATAATGGACGAGGTCGTTCTTTCCCGCTTCTCACCCCTCACCGTTCTCTATTGAACACGAGATTTCGACAGCTGAATGTTAATTGAAAATTGATGTCTGCTTATTTCCGAATGTTCGCGCGTTTTTATCGGGGCCGTTGAGTTTGGATTCGCGTTGACCCGAATTTCGCTTTCTGGATCGCGCAGCCGCGCATTCTGAATTGAATTATTCGCGAGGCAAAGTAAAGTAACTCGTCAAACTAATGAGCCGCTCTATTTGTCGTTGATTTTTTATGAAAGCCCAGCACGCGTTTCAATCATCGCGACCGCGTGCATGTCATTTTATTCCCACCATGAATATTGTATACCTCGAAGGCTGCTCGATATCGAGTCATAAATGCTAATTTTGTATCGACTCATTTCCTTTCCTCTCCCACAACTCACGTGCGAGACCGAGTTCCCGTCACACTTCCCTGATACGAAGTCTACTTCCTTATCTTTCCTCCATCCTTGATTTTTATTTTTTACAAAATCATCGTCGAACTATATCTTACGCCTTCAGCTTGCTTACACCTTCATTCTACCCCCTTGTCATTTATTTTGCTTTTTCTGTACAATTTACAGTATTACATCGTATATCTGTATTGCGCGAGATGTAACCGGCATTATGTCCGCCAGATGTGCTATTGTCTCGCCTTTAATTATTTCCCGTGGTATGACGGGCGGCCTTGGCTGGCTCGTCTCGGCAATGAAAACAGTCCGAAGGAGACACGTTTCTTCAACGAAAGCATCGCGCTCGAGTGTAAAGCCGCATGACGTATAAACGCGAGGGGATTGCGCCATAATGTGACACTCTTTGTACGCCTAACACGTACGCGCTGACAAGACCGTAAGATAACCCGACTTAAAACCGGCTATTAAGTGCGAGTGCGCGGGACACACGTTGCGCTTACGTGCGCGTTGTTTCGACGTTTTTCGCGTCGGAACGACGATCCGGAGTAATTGTCAGAATCGGCGACGAACACAGACAGCAACAGACGGCGGAACAAAAGGAACGACAATGCCGTTCAGGCATCGGTGACGATAATTTTTCCATCCGCCGGACGTGATTGAAATTGCGGGCTGGACTTAACCAAATAGACGGCGATTGAATCGGGAGCGACCGATTTGGACGAGCCAGCGTGTATTATGCAAAAGACGCTGGGTGGTTGCAACTATGAAACAGCGGCGATGAAATTGGAATCGCGAAACGAGAATGATCGAGCTGCTTTTATTTGGAATCCGAGTGGTCCGAAAGAATAAACCGGACGTTGGCGTAAATATGTAATGGCGCGATAATATGTCGGGTGACATTAATAATCCAAGAGGATTCGCTGCGGAGGGAGGGGGGGTCGGAAATAAAATTACCTGCCGAAATTCGCTCTTCCAGTCAAACAAACGCCTCATTCTCTCGTAAAACACGGGAACAAAAACGCCATTGACTCAACGAAATCCAATCTTGATCCAACATTTGCATACATTATTGAATCAACAACGAGCTGAAGTAGGGCATATCAGCCGAGTGGGGAGTAAAATAATTCGTTTCAGTGTAAAATTACATTCGGGTAACGTATTTCCAAGAAAAGACAGTTTTCATTTTAAATCTGTTTAAATAATTTTTAGGTCAGTCATCGCCCTCGTTCTGCTGCAGGATCACCGCCATAACGTTTTTTTATATAAAAAAGTTGCTTTACTTCCTCAACATTCCCGGTAGAAGTCTGAAAGTCTTTCGGTCGGTTGTCACCGAAATGCTACGAGTTTTTTTACTTCGAAGAGAAACAAACGCGTTGCGTTTAGCGTACGCAATGACGAAAATGCGCGTGTACTGCACGTGGAATCGAAGGTCGCAAAGGAAGCGTCGAGACGATGGAGGGGGGGCGAGCCGCCGCCGAATCTCTGGCATACGGTAGGGGTGAGCCTCGAAAATATTTGAGCCCAACTCGTAAAAGCAAATGGCAAAGGCAATCGCGCGAAACACGGCCCGAGAGAGTCCTAAGCGCACTTTAGTTACGGCACATTTAACGTTCCATATATTTATCACCGGCAACGACTGCCGAATGTGCGCGTATTACATGACCTACATAAAAGTGTTCAATTACCGCGGGCTTTACGACAACATTCTGCGGCAATACGTCGGCTAAATCGAGTGTTAAGGAGACGATGATTTGCGCGCGATCGCTGAAACGAGAAACCGGTGTGTGTGCCGGGGAGGATTCAACGTTGCCCGTTGTATCTCGTTTGCATAAACACGCAGCTATTTCGCAAGAACGAACAAAAAAGGAGCGCGCCGGGCGGATCGCCGAGGAAAAATTATTGCAGCCTTTTCACCCGAACGAATTTTTGAATGAATTATGCCTGGATCGCGCTTCTCCTGGAGACTCGCGTTACGCTGACGGCGAATTTAAAGATTTCTCCGTGAGGAGTGTAACGATACTAATTGTCAACTTTTACAGAGTCTCGTTCCGCGTGATCAAACATGATTTTTTGCTTGTTACGAAAAATCATTTTTGCTAACTAAAAAAATGCAGTTTCCAGTCCGTCGATAGGTCGGGAGGATAGAGTTCTTCAACGTTGTTGAAAAGCGGCTATTTCGGTCTGCCATTGCACTTTTCCGGGTAATCTTGGAAGCTTCCCCGAAAGGCTCGTTTTCGTCCATCATCGAGCGATCGCGCTTGTCCGCGACGTCGGTCTATTTGTTTCCAACGTGATGCGCTTGCTTGGCTTTAATTAAATTGACGCGAGTCGCACAAAGTTGCGCCACTTGAGCGATGAATTCCGTCGGCAACAAATTACTCCGCCGGCTGCGGCGTCTTGGGCCGGCCGCGGTGAATTTAGACTGCGAAAACTTTGCCAAGTGGCGCGGCACCGCGCGTTCGGCACGTACGCGCCGTCCTTTCCGCCTTTTCCGCCGGGAACCCGTCGCACGACACTTGACGGCCTTAATCCGAAGACGCGCGCCACTTTTCGCCGCCATTACTTCCTCCGTTATCATTCGGGGCCTTTGATGTTTCCTCTCCGACATAATACGCCGGATTTTCCAACGAACTGAAAACAGAAAACACATTTCTCGCTGATTGAATTCCCCCGGAACAACGTGATTAAATCTTGTTACCACACTTTCTTCGTTTTTCCCCCTAGGGAGAAAAATTTTGTTCTTCAGGGGATGCGAATCGCCAGTCGACGTCGGGCCGGCAGTTTATATTTTCGTCTGAAAAATCGCGCGGCAAATCACGCCGAGAGGGCACTGCAGTCAGCGAACACGGGCCGTATTATCTACGGGGCGCTCGGTACAAACGGCGCGGGGCCGCAACAGAGACAGCTAATTATTTAGACACGCTTGGACGCCACTCCATCGATCACTCCCACGACCTCCTTCGCGAACCCTCTCTTCCGTCTCTGTCTGACTGGCGCAGACCCTCGCTTCCTGCGGGCCGCCTTCCGTCTCCGTCCCGCGCCGAGCGTCGCTCACACCGACACACGCCAGACGGCCTGACACACATATACACGCACGCGCGCTCCCTCGCTATCTTAAATACCGTAATTGTGCAGTTTGGCGGAATCGATACGCTATATTTACGCATCCCGCTGCACGCTCCACTGGCGCGCGACATTTTCGACATTTTTCGGCTTCAATTTCGGCGCGATTTCCACGATATCGAAAGCCGATTGCGCAATCATTTTGCCAGGCTTTTCGGCGTGGCTTTTTTGTTCGAGGGAATTCGGGGCGAAGTGGGAAAAATGATGATGCCCCGCGCCAATGAGAAATAATGTTGAGATTGCGGGGTTTTAATGGCGGGATTGTATTGTGTTTTTGTTCCGCTCGGTGTCGCGGGATAATGGCAGGCTGATGATGCTTTGCTGGATCCGCAGGAGGTAAAATGCCGACGAATGTTCGGGAGATGTTTGTTATCGAGTTACGGTAATTAATGTCGGGCGCACTTACGAGTATTCGTAATTCAGGTATTAGAGATTCAGATCTGAATGATTCGCACGGTGTAATTTTCGAAAGGGGAGTTGGGGATGTTGTTATCGTTGTTGGAAACGTCGCATTGTCTTCCGCTGGTTAAACATTTAGGAATGTTTTTACGTGCTCGCGTGATGGTGTCATTAAGCCGCGAAAACTACCGAGTTGCTTCAAATATTGGATCGGAATAGAAAAAGTGTAGCAAGAAGTGTGGATGGATTGGATATTTTACGAATGTTGATTTTTATTATGTGGAAATCTTATTTGTTTGGTTTTTTTGTTGAAGGTAATAAGTTGCATAACAAAGTGGTGTTTCACAAATACCGCCGATTTTATTTGTGTGACAAAAACTGTATATTCGGATTCACGATCAATTATTTATCCAAAGCTTACGACGTATTGTAGAAACGTAAAGACGCAAAAATGCAGAATATCCGTGAAAAGTATCGACTTTCCTCCGATCTTTTTTTATGCATTTTGTCACGTAGGGAAAAACTCTGGATAAAAATGATCAGGAAATCTGTTTACTGCTTACTAAATCTTCCTTTTACGTTAATGTCAAGGTATAAAATTCCATCATCCACATTATTTCTCCATCTTATCAATGTTAATAATATCTCTACGTACAGGTTGAAACTGACCTACTTCTTTACATAATACAATATTCACCGTTGTTTATTATTTAAACACATTTGCCGTCGATACTTAAACGTAAAATATATATCATCCATTGAAAATAACAGCATCTCATAGTGAAAGTCAGGATCGCCATCTTATCTTCCTGTTACGCGGCAATAAAAATGCAATATTAACGATCCAGGAACATCTCGTCGCTATTTACGTTTTTAATTTGCGCAAAATCGACGTAGTAAAGAATTCACGGTAAAATATGTCCCGGCCCATATGCCGCGCTCATGTTTTCAAAAATATTCTCCAATTTGAATATACCGAGTCAACTTTCTGAATAAAAGAGCACATATTTTCCCGCGAAATTTCGTGCATTCCACGCAAGCAAGCCATGTTGCTTATAGCTTAATCCGCATCAACGTCGTCAGTTTCCCGTCAAAATCGCGAGGATATTTTATCGCGCGAAGATCCGCGGCTCGTAAGATTCGCAATTAAAAATCGCACGGCGAACAGGAAGCGGTGCTTTATTGATGCAACTTTATCGGTTGTCAAGCAAAAGACGGAGGCTTCGAATTTGCATTTTATTGCCAAATAATGCACGGCTATTTGCCCCGCAAAATTTTTACTGCTTTATTTACTCCGTGACGGTGGATTATGAAATGCACCCTGACTCGCGCGCGGCTTCCATTGTTTCGTATTCATCCCGCGAAGCCAGATGAACGATTATGGGCGAAGAGCGAAGAATTCCGTCATTTCCGTAATTCAATTTTTAATGACTCTGTGATCCGCAAATAAATGAGACTCGACAGCTCGCCGGGAATATCATTTAGCGCAATTTCTTTTGACACCGGAAATCGACATCTCGCTCGTTTAGTCTCCCATTTGTCGCGCGATCTGATTAATGTACACTCGTAACGAAACGTCCCAGTTGCACGGCGGTAGGAAAAAATCACGAATTTTGTTACGTTCGGTTGGAACAATTTTTTCAATCAAAAACGTCCCGTTTCACAGTGTGGGTGCTCGAAAAAATAGTTCTACATATGTTCTATATCAAACACGTACGTTTTCATGGTTGATTCCTCGTTAGTACATAACATTCACCAACAATTGTTTTTCGCCATTTTTCTCTGCAATCAAAAGTCGCAGTCATTATTTCCGCATTACACATGCGTCCCTAATTTCACATCCTGCGATCCTGTGATTTCGGTTTCCGTTACTTACTTTTCCGTCGCAATTTTAATTCGTTCCGCGGCCGAAGCATATTATTCTAATTCCACAAACGAGCGCGCAAATCCACAAGAATTTTGACAAGCACGCCGAGCTTTGTCCATTCGCTCGCAAAAATGACCACAGATCCGCGCGCCATAACGGCGATTCGCTCGCACAACGCTTTGTAATGCAGCACGACAATGTTTATTGTATAATCCGGCATCGCGCTGTCCTGAAGCGACGCATTGTTCCGTGCAATTTGTAGCCACGTAAATGAGTTGCAATGTCCGCCGGCGGAATCGCCAAATCGTGATATTGATTTAATTCCGCTTAATCTGCGACAGCGCAGTCGTAAGTAATACGCGCGGCTGCTCGACGACGCGTGAATTCTGCCGCCGATCGAATTACAAACGCGTCGCGGCTTTTTCCGCGGATATTTTCGCGGCATTAGCGCGAGACGAGCGTAGCCGCGTGAAAACGACAAGCCCGCGAAAGGTTAAGTCGAGTAAATGTATACCGAGGGGCGACGCGACAAGGAAGGGAAAAAAAAGTAAAATAAGGAATAACGCGACATACACGTCGAGAACGGGCAACTCGAAATGGCTTCTTTTCGTTCGCGACGGAAAAAAGGCGGACGGGAAAAATGAAAAACAGATTTCGCGGAATGGAGATTGCGCCGTTAAAAGTGGTTGATTTTAATTTCACGGAGCGCGAGCCTTCAGTTACGCTCCGGATACAATTCATCTAAGCCTTCTGCATTTGCAGACATAACGGGTGTCCAAACTATCGGTGTCCAAACAGCTAAAAAAGTCGGTTTTCGCGTCAACGATTCATCCGCAGGAAGTTGCTTCGTCTGAGCGAATAAAAGTATCGTTCAATTAAGGTAGATTACGCAGGATAAAGTAATGAATAATTTATCTCGGCGTTGTTGTTTGCGAGGTTTCATTAGCGGTTTGGCTCGAAATCGAGGTTTCAGGGTGGCCTTGAGATCGGAGAGAACGGTTGGAATTAATTTCGTTACTCCGTGCCAGATAATGCAAACCTTAACTGCTGTCGGTGATCAGTTGAATGAGTCGATTTACTTTAAAGGCCGTTAACAGTTAATCAACTTTCAACTACATCCTATACTTCTCGAAAAAGTCGAAACCCTAATCGTCAATAACTTCACACTGTCACGCAATAAAGATCAGACCCAAATCCGTCCTCGCCGATAATCTCTCGCAGCGCTGACGCATAAAGATGGCGCAGAATCCGTCAAACGAACGTTCCTAAAAGTTAAAGACCTCGACAAATAATCGGGGATTTATTTTTACGACGCGTGTCGCGGCACGTTTATCGCGCGGCGAGATCTTGGTGAAATGACGCAAATCAACCGTCAACCGACAGACCCCGATCGATTCCATTTCGAATCGCTAATCTGCAAGAAATATGACCGCGCCGGCTGTTTTCCTTATCGTGGCCACTCGACGGCTGTGCAAACGCGCGCTTTTGCGCCGCTAGATATTTGCCCCGCATTCTCGTAAAATCGTGCTCAACTCGCGCCGCACGTGAGGACCCGCCGCGCCGAAGGATTAGGACTTAATGGCGCGGATATCGGGTTACGTGGCACAGGCCTCGATCACTGACGGCGCGCAAATAAAGCGCGCGTAATAATCACCGTCACCCGAGCGCTTTGTTTCGTCCACGGTAATGACACTATACACGTACAACGGACGTGTTGCTTTCGTCGACTGTAACGCTGCAAGTGATTTGGCCTCGTTTGCAAAATGAGTGAATAAGATAGCTGGGTCCAGCTGGAATGTAACAAGTTTCAATTTGCAGAATAAGAATGGAAAACTGTACGCCTTCTCGTGTAAGTTTTTGGTGCGCTTTTCGTTTGGTCTTATTACGACAAAAGGGTTTTTTAAGGAGTGGCTTTTACAAATTTAGGAAAGTAATTGCAAAATGTACAAACGTTTAATGAATACAAACAATCCGCAGTATAATGGCAAAGTGGATGTTTCGACGGGATAATTAGGATGTATTCTTACACCAATAAAAGCATGGCAATCGTCGGCATTTTTACCGAGTCGCTAACTAAGTTTTGTTGACACTTTGCGATGTGCTAACTTAAATCAAGCTTTACTTAGGACTTCTCACCGGCATCTAATCAAGCCCGGGCCAACTGGAATCTGCTCTGAATGTTAAAAGCCACCCCATTAATATTTAATCCGTGCATTTCTCCACGAGATACACCAACGGCAACGTCGACAATGTGAACTTTCGGCTCAAAAACGTTGTCAGCCTCTGCATTTATTATTGGTCATTCGCAGTCTCAGCTCGTCTTAAGCACCACATAATGACACCGCCGACCTCTTGTCGAACGAAGACCGCCGCGCCTACGTAAACGCCATAAAACCATCCCCTAATTAATACAAATGAACGCGGCCGTAAATTCAAACGTCCCGTCCGCTTAACGGCCGCCATCAAAAAGTTTCGATTGTTTATGGCATTATTCAAAAGCAGTTGAGCATAATGCGCGTACGGAACCGGGTTAATTGAACGCATTAGGACGTGCCGCGCGCGTGTAGGTCGATTATAATAAGCAGTGGGTCTCGCGCGCGCAACAATAACAACGCCAATAAAAGCGCGCACGTTAAATATCGCCGCCAAATTGCGGCGCAACGATAATATAAGTGACCCATAATTCGCGGGGATGTCGGACCGAATCGGCAGTCATTTATCGCAAATTAAGGCTCCCCAATTAGCTCGCGAATCTGCGATATTGCGTCCTAATGTAGAGAAGCGTTGCGACCCATCGATTGGCTGTACTACAATTGTTGTCTGAATGGAAGATTCGGGATGACGCAAAAAAGTCCAGAGTGGTCAGCGGACTGGAAAGTCAGGAAAACCAGGAAAGAACCGGGAATTTTAAACGACCAAGAAAAATCGATTAATTCATTCCCAGATGCAGAAATTTTAATAATTCCATTTTTACTCAGTTTTTACTAGAAGGATTAATTATTTTAGTGGGAGAATTTTAAGCCCGATTTATAGGCCATCTCAGGGAACAAATTGTTCTTTTTTGCCTAAATTTTGATAGGGAGAACCCTGACAAAAAATGTCGTTTTTAACCCTGAAAAAAAAACGTTTCTTCTACAAAACAACTTTTACGAGCTGAATGCCACTGTTTTACCCTACAAGAAGTATTTTGAGTAGAATTCAAGGCAATTGACAAAATCAATTTTTTTTCGATTTCTTTCCTAATTTTGAAAGAGTACCGTTTAAAAAAAAGTCGAAAAATAATGTTTGTTCTACAAAACGATATTTGCGATTTGAACAATGTTTTGCTCTACAAGAAGTATTTTTAATATAAATACATAACTTAAGGGCAACCGGCGAAACAATTTTTTTTTGATTTTTTACCAAAATCCCTTTCGAAGTCGAAAAAATTCTTCTTACCCAAAGTACTCAAACATTGTGCGCAATACTGATTTGGAAATAACGGGGAAAAAGACATTTTGACCAGGAAAACCGGGAAATAACTAGGAATTTGAAAAAGGTCCACGGTTGATATGAATTTTTCCGATCGTATACGGAAAAAAAGTATATTCATTTTTCAAATAAAGTATAGAAAAAGAGAACTATGTGGAATTTAAAAGAAAGTTTCAAATACAGTACGTGAAAAGGTTTAATAAAAATGTTAACATCTCTAACATATATATAAAAAGGTCGCATAAATCTGTTACTTGTTTACATATTTTATTTACAATTTTCGCAGGGGTTATATACAGTCATATTTTCGTATACTTGTTTTCTCCGTGTAGTGCAATGCAATGATGTGTAGTAAATGATTCGCTAATTGTAAAAGGGCGGCATTTGGAACGCAACTGTTTGCCCGAAGCTGCCGGAAAAGCGATTAAGCGGGATATTTTGCCGATGCTGCGAGATTGGTTAATCAAGTTCACAAAGCAAGCCTGGTTGTTTGACCGAAATCTTTTCCCGCCCGAAGTTTCGCCTACATCTCCGTCTGACGTCCAAACTGAGGGCTCGGGGAAACTTTGTATCGAATTACAATCGGTCTCGTTAACCCTTTTGACGTCGCGATCGACTTACAAAAGGCGCGCAGTTTGGCGCACACATTAGGAATAGTTGCGCGAAAGACGGCGCCCGCATGCCGCCGAACACGCTTCGCCATTGTCTCGTGGTTATGGCGAACCGGATAAGGGTCCGAAAATTTTCGCTCGTTCGGTATTTGCGAAATGCGACACCGGTAAGCCGACCGCTTTTTGCCGCCGAGTCGGCACTACTTTAAGCGATGCCGATGACATTTTATTGGTGATTGTCGCGCGGCTAAGGAAATTGAGGGATATTGAAATATAATGTCACAATGATTAGTTGCCGAGGCAGAAGAAGAAGCATTTTATTTGACGTTCCGGCTGTTTTATTATTAACAACTAATCTGTGAACTTAAGGGATGTAGAATTATGATCTCGAATCGGGAACATCGTGATCCGGTTAACCTGCAATTAAAGATCTCAATTTTGCGCGCAAAATGAACGCCCTTTCATTTTGCGCGCAATGAGTGACCGGTTTATTGAAAAACGCATTTATTTATCGCTTTTTATTCAATTCACTTGCCACTAATGAATCTATACTTACACTCTTAAAACAGTCTATTTATCGTGAAGGGAATCCTTTTATTATGAAAAGATTTTCCGCTTAAATTTTGCATAAAAGTCATTTCATAATAAAAGGCATAGTTTTAATGCAAAACTACTACCTATTCAGTTTAAAATAAATCCTTTCAATATAAAATTAAGTTGCGTTAAGATGCATCGATTTTCACAAAAGTACAGTCTTCTCAACATAACATGAAGATTTTTAAGACTGTACATCTCGTGTAATTGAACCGCGAGTCGTCTTCAATTATTTGCGACTAATTGCGCTTATCGGGTCAACTCTATTCTTCTTCATCGACGTTCGCAAATAAAATATTTATTCCGAGTACGCGCAATCTCCCGGGCAACGAGTTGCGTTCGGAAACCGCGTCAATTAGTGCGATCCATTTCGCGAAAACACGCCGGTCATCAGCGGGATAGTTGCGCGCCTCATTGTTTTATTCATAAAAAAACTTAATCCGCGCTTTCTAAATAAGAGATCGATCGCGCGATAGTAATCAGAAAACTGGCGCGCGCATTTACATGGTCTTTCGGTGTCGTAACTCAGCGCAGAACCGTGAATTACATTCAACCACTTGGATATATGAAGCTCGAAACATGTATTATGTAAGAGCGATCCACCTTCGACGTAATAAAATATCCCTTATCATCTTTACGCCGTATTTTATTAACCGCGCGAACGTGGTCACACTTCGCCTTCTATATTTTTCATGCGGGTGTCCTCGCTGGCTCGGAAGTGACTGCCGATACCGATGGTCTAGCCTTTCAATGCTTCGACGATCGCGACTAATTCGAACGGGAAGAGTGTTTGAAGAAATTGATCGCCGTGCAGTTTTAGAATTACTTCGCATGAAAACCTCAGTAAAATGCCGTCTGATGTCGGTGGAAAAATTGTTAATCAATAAAATCCTTAAAATCGTTAAAAAAGGAAGCGATGCAGAATACCAGTTCCTTTTTTTCCGTACCGATTATTATTATTTTTTTAAAACTGATTACTATTTTATAAAATATTTCTTCTTGTTTGCAAGCTACAATAATCGATGGTATGAAGAATATTGTTCGCAACCTCACTCAGAGGACAAATCGAATCGCAAATCGTCGGTGATCTCCCCTCAGACCAATCGTCGCCTCCGATTCGCGAAGTCGTCGCGGTCTCATCGGATAGTCATTAGCGCCGTGTAAGCAACGCGGTCTGCCCAGGCTCCGGCTGTGTGTACATACTCGAACGCGATGCGGACAGCATCCGCTGACCCGCGCCGTCGTCGGTCTGTCCTTCTCTCCCATCCTCCCTTCGCGTCTCTCCCGGCGCAGGACTCGAACAAACTCGTAACAGCCTCGCAAGAGCACTCCAAGGGAAAGAGTTAACTTGCTCCCGTGATCTCGAGCACGAACGATTCACCTCGAGTGGCGCGGCCGAAGTGCCGCGCGTATTTCTCGACGTGCGTTTCTTTTCATTAGTCCCATTAGCCGCGTCACTCGGCGCAATCGACGATTTCGGCCGGCTATTAGCGCCACGAGTGGGCACCACTTGTGGCGGAACGCGATTGCGAATTGGAACGGCGACAAGCACTTGTTGTCGGCTCGCCGCTTCCGGGGCAGTTGCCCGGAAACGAGATGGCGCGAAAAATTGATAATTCCGCAGGGAAGCCGGTTGTCCGAGCGCGACCGGCCGGAAAGAAACGACGCCCCCCGAAGGCGCCCCGCCGTTCGATCCGGGGCTGTTTTCATCGAGGAATGATCGCTTTGTTATTTTCACATTGGGACTAGGCACGCTGTTTGCTCGCTGTGACTTGGATAAACGCAGCCACCGAACGGCGCATCGAGTTACGCGGCATCTTCACGCTCGTTTCCGCGAAACGGGTTTAACGTGCGCCTCATCGCGAAATAACATGCAAAATAAGGAATTGTGTCGAGTGCATTTACGTTTGTAAGCGGATCCGCCGGATGACGACGAATCCGTTTGTAGTAGACTGCCTCAAACGCGATTGTTTGCCGAATCGAAAATACCTGCGAGGAAGATCGGTTTTCTTCGAGTGGATTACGCCTGCAATTTGCTAATATTTCCCTTTGGGATCCCACAACGCTGGCGCAAAAATAAAATATTTGCTGAGATACTCCGTGTGGGGTACAAAAAAACGACAGTCACAAGATTTTCGCAGCCGTTTGCAGATTGTTCGTGAGGATGGGAGCACGCTAGATCGTCTTTTGCGGCGGTTTCAGGGCTCTTGAAGGCCACACAAAGGGGATGCGATACGCATCTCGCAGCGTGAATTATGAAACAACGTGTTTAATGACGCGCCACATCCAGCCTGCTGTGAATTCCAGGCGAGGGTTGCGGCCGCCAAACCCCCTCTTCATTTTCGTCATTGTCGCGCCTCTGCCGTGGCGCGACAGCCCTCGAGATTCGCGCGTTCCGGCCCGCACATCCCGCGACTTCCATTCGGCCGAACCCATTCACTGAAACCCTCCCGTTTCTGCAGGCTCGCACGCGGCCGGCCTCGCCATTTTTCGAATCGAAATTGCACGATCCCAGATAGACGAGTTTCATATCACGCCGGGTTATTAATGGTTGCGACGATAAAAGTCTATTTGTCAAGGCGAAACAGATTAAAAGGGCAGGGGTCACGTTTATCTGTCATTTTGGCAATCTCCTCGAAAGTGGTTTAGTCGTAATTGCAGAAAAGAATTGGTATTTTTCTACATTTAAAAAAAGTGAACAATAAAGTAATTTCAAAATTATTTGCAAAATAAGAACATAAAGGTTTTTTCATCCGTGGTGTAAACGATATTTTTCGCCATTCCAGCATACAAAAATAGCTATTTGAGTGTCTGTATGTAGACATCAAAGTTGTTTATTTTGCGCCCGAGGGCAGAAAATGGCCCGCGGGTGCGCGCCAAAACCTAAAGTAAGGCCCTCGGGCATTTTTCCGCCCGGACATTTTGAGTCTTCGGTCAAAAAAGAACCACGTTACTCCCGATATGCATGTACGAAAAAGTTAATTTATCGCGCAGGTTGAATAAAAATTATGTTGCCTTCTCCCGTGGAATTGTGTCTGTAGATTTTTCAAATCTCCCTTCCTCGGCATTAAGAAATAACGAGCCAACAAACCGCCGCATGAATTCCCCGCCCTCCGCCGGCCCGAATTCTCGGACGCTGCCACCGACACCACAGGCGCACACCTCGTTAGAAAATTGATCAAGCCCAGCATAATTTATTCAGCGCCGCGCGCCACACGCAAAAACTTCCAATACATTATCATTAGAGCCGAAATTCGCGCGAAATTAGTCCACGCCTAGTTAATAACAAGCCCTCGGCGTAGGGAAAAAATCGCGTCCCCGCCGTCTGCCTGGCATAAACATTCGGCTCGTCCTGCCGTCCTTTTGTTTTCGCGCGAAAGTAATTTCCAGGCGGAAGTTATTCGCGTTTTGCGCCGCTTGTTATTACTCATAGAGCGCGCGTCAGTTCACACACGACTCAATGGCCGGCGCCCCCTCCCCCTCCCCCTGCTCATCTGCCCCCTCCGCGCCCGGCCGCTGAAATTAGAAAACTTTTTATGCACGCCAATTTTTAACCGGCACCGCGACTCCTCAGCGGTAATTACTTTTTAAGCTTCTCTTTTGCATATTATCTTCGACGCTGTATCGTTCGTCGGGGGTCGACGCTTGGGTGACACCGTTTACAATTTGTATTACAAGAGGAGCACGGCGGCGTAATAATGCGGAGGCGCTGAATTACGCCGCTTTTATTAATACTCATTATGGGCCGGGCGCGGCAACCCACGCCAGAGTAATCTCACCTGAAGTGGCCGCATTAATGGGCTATTCATTCGCGCATTGATTCAAGCGGCGCGTCGCGCATACGCCGCTCACTCGCCCGAATAATGTTACGACGTGGCGTCCGCTTTTACGGCAGTTGCTTTGTCGCTGAAGCGATAAACACGAGGATTCCGCGGGCCGACGCTGATGCCGCGTCGAATCGCCGCGCCGGCCACTTGTCGCCGGAATTATTCGGAGCGCTGAGCAGCCGACTTTGAAATGGAGTTCGCCCGACGGCTAATAACTTTCAAAGCAGTCGCGACTCGTTACGTCGCGAGCGGCGACTCGCTTTTTCGAACGCTTATTTGCCAAGCGGTTCGCCGCAGAGGATTGCGGGCCGGGCATTTCTCGCCGATAGAGGTTGCCAGCCGGTAATTGGGAGGAAAAATGGGTGACTAGTTACCTGGTGAGGAATGAGTCGGTACGAGGAGTGAAGAAACTGGAGGAAAGTTGGGTATTATGATGGTGTGTAGAGTTAAATTTGGATTTTTTCTTCAAGCATCCGAGGGGAAATGTCAGAGGCTATGGAGAAAGACCAGGTAACATTTGAAATGATTTCGAGGGAAATGCGTTTAACGGTAATGGGTTTTTAACCCATATCATTTCATCATATTGAGTCTTATGCGTCTATCCACATGTGAATCCACATCTAACCCATAGATGGACCCATATCTGAACCATATATAGACTCATATTTGATTCTTGTTTCGACCCATATTTGATCTCATGGACCATGTATGGTCCATATTTGACCCTCATTACCTGATTAAAATTTCATAAAAAATTTGCGTGTTTGCGAAACTAGTCCGATTGAAAGATCCGCGGTGTAGATAACGCAGTCGTTCTGCCTTCACTGGGGTTTCCAATTACGCGGTGCCTGGCTCTCTTACAGAATTATCTCATATCTGGCGAACCGCACGCTTGCCGGCAACGCGATACCCCGGAAGAATCGCGCCGCGGCGTTTTAATAATCGCGCGAAGCGAGGCCGGCGATATGTCGCGCGCAATGTGAATGTCTCGCGATGCTTTTATTTCGGTTCTATACTAACTTGCACATACCCTCTTTCTGTTTAAGGTGAGCACACGGAACACATTTTCTCTGGCTAAATGATGGCCCAACCGAGGTAATGCGCAGTATTGTTTTCGTGAAGCTCGAATGTGCGAATAACATTCAGTTTCATAAAGAATGCCAATTCTTGTCGGACAAACGCAGGAAAGCATATATTTAAAAATCCCATATATTTATATGTGATATATTTAAATTTCTTGATTCCAGAATTTACACTCTTAGAAATGTTCTGTTTGTGCTCTGAAAAAAGTCTTGAGGAATCAACCAGAATTCTTGTCAAATTTGCAGGTTAGGACTTGGTACACTGAGAAAAATTTCAAGCCGTAGTGGCTGAACTGTCAGGACATTTTAGCCTGACTGGTCAAACAGTATAATGAACTTTACATTCAAGCCTTTCTAGCCGTATTGCCAGGCTGTTTTGGCCTCACGGGAAAAAATATGTTGAGGCTTCAATGTTATCTGCTGATTTAACATCGAATGGAGTAAAAAGTTAGGTTACGTGTTATTTTGATACATGATAGATGTTAATTCAGCAGATATTCGTTATTGAATCAGCATTAGTGTCTTCACATTGAAACGTATGTTAATTTAGCATCAAGATTTTTCCCGTACTGTCTCACAAAGCAATTCGAACTATTTTGACAATTGACTTTGTTTAGTTCTGTTTGACAATTCAAATTATTACGACTGGAGTATCAAGCCAAAACAGCCTGGCACTTGGAAAGCCGTTTTACTAATGCAGATCTGGTTTTGAATTTTTCTCAATGTATAATCACATGTCACAATATTGTGGTATTAACAAGACAAGTCTTGGGAAAATCACAGAACTAGCCTGTAACCGTCACAAGTTTTCAAGATCATTGCTGCTACATTCTTATATCATGGGGATATATATAATAGGCATGGGGATATAACATGAATAACCAGCAATATTCACATGTTAGGCTAATGAAAACCACAAAACCAAATCATGTGATAGAACTCAACAGAAGGACAGTTATTTCAACAAGATTTTGTTTTCCCGCGTGTCAGCAAGATTTACTGTTCGTAGTATTCCTATTTTTCAGAAAAGAAACGTTAATCTCTGATAATTACACGCATTTTTTCTAACAAAAAGTAATTCTGGTTGGTTGATTACAGAATAAACTGATTTATATTCTGCAACAGCAAGATATTTCTTTTTCGAAAGAATACTTAATGCGTGCGCATGCGCGGTTCGCACCTCATAACCTCATGTTGTATCAGATTTTCCTTCTCTCACAGAAGGATTCTGCCTATGGCAATAGAACATTTATAAGAGTGTAATAGGTTTCGCTAGAAGAATTTTTAAACGCATTTTTTCAAAGAATAAAATATATCACGCAATGCCTCTTCATTGAGGAATCGAACTCGATATTCCACGAGCTTTCGTTCATAATCGACCGATCGCATTATAGATCGCCGTATTTCCGCGAAAATAACTCTACCTTCGCGAACACAGAAACGATTTAATTCGCGTCGGAGCGTCCGCGTCCGCAAAATTAGATTCCAAATTAAAGCGTCTCCTGCGCAACGAGGCGGTCTTAAATTGCGCCGGACGAGAGGCAGAGACTACCTTGTCACTTAGCGCTGAATCTTAAAAAGCAACGCAATAAATTGGGGCGCCGCGCGTTCCATGCGAAAGAAGGCAGGCGGGACGCGGGGAAACAAGGTCGTTAGTGACGGTTAACGATAATTAACCGCGGGAGAATCGTTAGACCGGACCCGCGCCGCTTTCACTACATCTCGCGCCACGATTATAAATAAGAATTAATTCTCTTCGCCGTAGTTCTTAAGCCCACCTGGTGCACGGTGTCTGCTCGTTTGCGTTGCTTATGGATCGTCGCAGCGCGCTTCAACGATATAGACTGATTACACCGGGGCTGCTCCGATGCCGCATGTTCTTACGTACTATACGTCGTGTGTGTACGCCGGTATGGCTGCGCACGTGATGGAATGGGTGCGCGTGTATAAATGCCCTAATACGTGGATATTCTTGCACATATATACGATACAGATTCGCGTGTGACTGTTTGCACGTCGCGTTTATTTATAGAGGCCGCAACGTGACACGAATTGCGAACAATTTGTACCCTTTTCGGCGCGAATTTCAGCTCCTAGTTATGCGATCCCGTCGGCCAAATGTGACGAACGATTAACGAGGTCGTACTTCTTCCGGCGGGTCAACGGACGCGCGCATCGATCGAACGCCCGATCGATGCCACTCGGCCAAAAACAAAGCCAGACACGCCGTTGCGCCAACCTCATTAGGCACGTCGTCGCGGCCGATTGTTATAATTACGCGGACAAATCGGGCTATAATTGCGAGTTCAAAGAAATAGCGGATTTCCCTCAACCACGAAAGATTCGATGAATCCTTGTGGTAATCCAGACAATTGTCTCGTCAAAGGGTTCCTTTGTATTGGTAAAAGTGTCTGAATTATGATGGAACACGGATTGAAGTCTATTCGCAACATTAAGATGAGGTATCTCGAGAATCTTGTAGATACCCTAGTGTTTCCAACCGCGCATTAGTTAATTGCATAAAACATTTCCACTTGACAACAAAAACGGTTCAAAGACGTCAAAGACCCTAACTGACTAATTATTTATAATATCCGAATTATTTGGATGCGAAAGCGTATAGACTACTCTTCGAAACGTTAACCTCGAAACAATTTGAAAACCTGTTTGAAAGAGGGACACTGGAGAGCCCACACCCTCATACAGAATCGTCCACCGGATTCGCGGGGTGCTGGAAGGCCAACGGATACCATGGAACCCTTATCTTCACGCAAATGACTTGCAGAGAATCCGTTATCTGAATCCTGAAACAACTGATTTAAAGAGGATTTTGTTCCCTTTAAAAGCATGATTTTTCAATTTAAATAAATAAAGAAATACCGATGTAATTTTGTAACAAGTGGTCTGCGCACTTCTGAGAAATTGTGTCTCCGAACATATGTGATGTTCAGAATTAAAGATATACCGTTAAATTAAATTAAATACTGTTAAATTAAAATTGACTTGTTTACTACTCCCAAGTCCCGCTGACGATCTTGATATGTATCAGCGACACCTAGTAAAATTGATCGAAATTGGCCAGGCAGTGATCAGGGTGTAACGCATAGCCCTGATATGGCCTTGATGTGGCCCTGGTCGGGCATATTTTCCCGACCGGGGCCACATCGATTCCATGCGTTACACCCTGATTGCATTCCGGTCAATTTCTACTAGGGTAATGGACAAAGGAGAACTAATCTACTAATTATTTTCGCAAAGTCAAAAGTCATTTGAGGAAATTTTTCTTATACGTCCGTGGTTATTTCCGGTTGAGAAAAACGCGTAAACCCATTGACCGCAACAGCCCTCGGTTTACCTCGAAAAATCGGACTCCCGTAAAAGTTGCGGCACGTGCATATCTCACGTCGGCCGAGATCCCGGCACTCGCGGGAGGTGCGAAATCTGAAAAATGTCTCGGGCCGAAACGACGCTATCGGGATAACGGGCAGGCATTGATAGAAAACGGATAGCGGCGCATAAAGTCGCGCACGGCCGTTCGATCCATCAGCGGCGCGGCGCCTATGAGCTGGTACACACGTCGTTCTCGTCGAGTTGCCGCTGATAACGAATTTATAACGCCGCGTGTCGCCATAAATCGTCGCGCCCGGCGCTGATGAGCTGCGAAATTGGTTTTCTTTCCGGGGCGTCGCTGGAATGCCCTTATTGGCGCGTATTTAAATGCGTCGCATTTCAAAGTGCCCGGCCGAATTCAATACCGCAGACGCGCCGGCTCAAGGGCCATCGAGCCCGGGAATGCGTCGCTTTTCGCATTCCCGCGCGGTCGAGACCTGTCGATCGTGCCAAGTCGACTGACTTTTCTGGGGGCGAAAACGCCATGCGGAATTCCAGTCGCCCAAGACGAGCCGCCTGTCAATCGCCGCGTCATTAAACTGCCGATTCTACGAGCGATAACTTGCAGGGAAGAAAGTCATTGCCGCGTAAATAAGAGTGGGGTAAAGTCTGCGATGAAAACCGAGAGTGATAATTTTTGTCAAACCTAAAGTCGATTCCAATGACTGACGGTTTTTAGACTAAACTGAATTCGTTCATTCTAATGAATCTTGATTTTTGGTTTACATCCTCTGACAGAAAAAAGAAACAGTATATAAAAAATAAAAAATAAAAACAAGATGGTAATTTTGCATAAAGAAGTATTCAACATTGTCAGAGATCCCAACTAGGCTAGACTCAGATAATTTCGCAGCAGCGGATTCTAAATCATTCCACGGCTGCCAAGAAGAGTGACGCCAGACGCGTGACTCGCCATTCCGGATTCGCGCCGAGTTTCGGCCGGATGTCGGGGAGTGTCAGGAGGGCCGGATCAAAGGCGCGGACCCGTGTCGCCGATAAATCGTCCGGCCGAAGTTATTCGCTAATAAAGCCGGGGGCTCCGCCGAGCGCTGCATTCTGATGCAAATTGTCACGTGATACACGTGTTAATTCGCCCGGCGAAAGCTGGGCCACCCTTTATTTCGCTTTTCCCCGACGCTCAATCAAATCCACGTTGAGCCGTCGACACTTTTCCCGTTTGCCACGTATTTGCCGGTGTCTCATTTTTTGCCTTCATTCTCCTTTTTTTGTCCTTACTTTCCTATTCCCTAACGACACCCTCGGCAGATAACGGCGAGTGCGGCGTGCGACATGACGCCGACAAGGAAAACCGTCGCGAAAGAGGCGTACGCGAATATAATAATAACGTCTTCTCTTGAGACCGCCCGGTAATAACTGCGCTGGCCGGGGGATCGCGCCTGAATTACAGGAGCTGTCCGGGCCTTCTGGTTTCTTTTCGTCTCGCAAGATCCCGACGCCTCTGTCTTCAGTCTAGATGTCTTTTAAAGTAAACATCTTTGGCCGTTGCGAGGTGCTTTGGGGCTCGTGACTCAAACTGTTTTTATTGTAAATTATTAGCGCCGGCTTTTGCAGTTATCTCCAGCGTTGAGGGATGTCAATGACGAATTGCGGCGGGGGATTGAGAAATCAAGTCGATTTGCAAGAGCTGTTATTGGTTATTAATTGTTTTTCGACGAAGCAAGTTCGATTCGAAGTCGTAATACCGGTTCTGAATAAAAGATTGCGAACTTTAAACATGATTTCCGGAAAGTTACTCTTTACAGCCGTTAGTTTTATTTTCCCCGGGAATTACTCAAACACTTTTTTCATCTTTTAAAATTCCTGCTGAAGTTCAACGCTTCTATTGGGTTCTTCCGAAACGCAATTAATAGAATGACGGCGGGTTTTCTGTATTCGATTTGAGTCTGGTCACAGACATGAACCATGAAATTTATTCATTTTCTGATTGTTAATAAGTGAATTCCCCGATGCCAAGGAACTATATCAAAGTCCTCTTACATTGAGTAATGAGACAGAAGTGTGACACGAAACAGTTTCCCAAGGTGAAATTTTTACGTCACTAATTTCACATTACTTCGCGAACAGAATTACGTCGCCTTTCGCCTGGCAAGAATTTCCTAACATGAAACTTACCGGGTTAATCTATAAATTATAATCAACTTGAACGCAAGTTTTCCTTAGAAAAGTTCCGAGTTATGAATTCGGAGTAAGTCACAAGTTAAACTAAGCTGCGCCCATCCACTCATTGTTGGGAAACCGAACCTCCTTGTCTCCTGAGCGCAAACATATGCCCCTTTTTCCATCCAAATGCCCGACTACAATTAGTCCTTCATTACTTCAAGCCACCATTTGCAGCTCGTGGAATCGCCGATTCAACATCTCAAACAACTTTCTCGTTAAACAACCTTATTTGCCGCGTCTTCATTCAATCCGTTTTTCATTCGATCTCACGACCGCAACCCCAAGGTCATCATCTCGTGATACACCGATAACGATCTTTCGATTTATCGGCTGCAGCCGCGACAGTCAATACGATAAGCCATGTCAAATTGGCCGGCGTTTGAATCGAACAGGATTATCGTGGGCAGAAAGAAAGAGCAGCGCAGTATCAATCTTCGCGCACAATGGCGTCGGCGCTTGCAAGACGTCGGCGTATCAACAGATGGCGCGTCGGTCGCGGAGTCGTTGTGCCTCCGCGAATCGGACGACGCCCGAGAGTAAATGATCGTCGATTAAACTGTCCCCCGCCGGACACCCGGGGAGCCCGGTTGACAAATGGCCCGTGATATTTACATTCGCTTTTCGTCCCGGCCGTCAATCTCGTCACAAAATTGTCGACTTTCGCACGATGAAACCCCCGAAATCGACTCTGCCGTTTTTCCCCTCGTTGCTTGCAAAATCGGAGATATTTTGAAATTTCACCAACGCATTGTTTCGCCGATCACGTCGTGGACCTTTCGTTATAAAGACTCGACCATCTAATCAAATTTCGCGAGCCACTCTTTATGCCGAGACGTTTGACTCGACGGACGTAAAGTCGCGAAAGCACGGGGTTCCGCTTGTTGATCGAGCCTGCGAAGAATAAGAACGAGTCGAAAACTTTGGAGACTCGCAATCCTACAACCAAAACCCCGCTGTTTGTTCCGTCAATTTAATCAACCTCGCCGCTTATCATCTGGTGATTAAGTCCCGGATTAAACTTGGCACGTGCCACTCCCCGCCGGCTACGCATAAATAACAAAGTTGCCGAAGTTGAAAAAGTCGCGAACACGCGAGCTTCGGGATTTATCACCGCGGAGTACCTGCGGACCGTCAGCTGCGGCAGCTTTTCGTAAACAGCGTTGATACGAAAGTCGTGAACCGGGTGATATACGGCGTCAACGGTTACTTTCGCAATAACCTGAGTCGAAGTGAAACTGAAGAAGTTGGGGTTTCTGGGCAACACCCACGGAGATCTCGTTAGCACGATCGGGGAAAGATTGGCCGATAGGTGGCGTCATTAGGCATTCACCCTCGGCGCCCGCAACAAGTACGCGGACAGAGTCAGTGTCGAGGAATGGAGCCTTATCTGCGGGGAAGCTGGATCCTGGTTTGCAAGCGAACCGACGGCAAATACCCCGAGGCGCGAAGGAGGCGGTTACACGTACGCGCGGCTGCGTTCAACCGGCTCATTCATACGCACGTACCTAAGAGACAGAGACGGAGAGCGAGCAAAGAGAAGGCTTTTGAATTATTGAACAGCGAGAAACTGCGCCGCTGCGTTCCGTGTCTCTGTGGCGAGATTTCGCCGCGTTATTGTCCCGGCTCACGCTGTCATTGCGCTACGTGCCGCTTGTGGCGCGCATTATACGGAAATAAACGCGCCGAAACAAAAACGCCAGTCGAGCGCGAAAACTTTTCCAGCCGCGTCAAAAGTTGCGCCGTGGTGATTTTTCATTGCAACGGCTGGTGGCGTTCTTAAGTTTCGGTTTGATTCGAGGGTTGTTTGGAGGGTGAGTCACACGAAACATTGGAAGATGATAGCTTCTCGAAGACTGTTTGCTTTGCTTTGTTGCCTGTTGGGGATGAGAGAGATAGTTAATAAGTGATGTGTCATAATGGAAGATGACGGTACCTCTCGCTTTGAGCAAATGCAACTGCTAAGTCATACTGCGATATTAACGCTTCTCGAAGTACATAGTGACTTCTCGATGAAATGTTCGACAGTTTTTTCTTCAAGGAAAGTACAAATGGAGAACGGATCCTTATGTTCCATCTACTTATTAATTTAAAGCTGCACACTATTTGTTTTTTTTGTTGAGTCTCCAAAGAAAATATCCGCTGAATCTAATCTGAATTCCCTGTCGGAAATTAAAGAAACCCGAGGTTCCCACTTCGCACCCCACCAAACCGCCTATTGCCTATTAGAATAATTTTAAAGTAAGGTGACGCTCGGTTCCGGACTAGGCCATTCTGGCAGCCGGCCATTGTACAATAAGCGCCGTCATTGTTAACAGCGATCATTGTCGTGTACTCAGCGGGTACCGTGCCAGGCTACAAATCAGTAATCGCGTATGACACGCGAAATCTGGCTCGCTCGCGACGCCACCTCCACTTGCCCCACATTAAACCGGAATTTACGATCCCCCCTCCCGGGTAATCCCACCCCGATCTATCCCAGATAAACACACTTGCATACGGAAGAGGCAGTGATAAAAATCGGATTCGTCCCGGCGTCACAATCGTCGCATCGTCCTACGGATAATTCGACGGTTTCCCAACCTTATCGCGACAATCGGGGAAGGGGGTGGCAGTAAGTATCCCCGCATCCATTCCGAACTTAGCAGTAAATTCGGCGTTCCCGGTGGTTTATGCGCGGTGTTTCACGTGCCATTTGCCGCGGCTGTGAGCCGTCGCAAATTTTGCTTAAGGGATCTTAAGGCCGGCGGACTTTGCATATCGTGCCGCTGATATACTCGCGCAAATTCCCGGGACTTGATACCGCAGAATCGGTTTGAATAATTAGTGACTGGAGATATCTTTACTTGTTGGAGACGGGGAAAGGCAATTCGCTTTTAAAAGGAGTTATCCAGGAAATTTCAAAAATCATTAGAATGGATTCAAAAACACTTAGTTTTGGAACACTAGTTCGATACCACTCAATGTACATGAAACTTCACATAGGCATCAATAGACGTGGGCACCTATGTAAAATATATTGCAAATCACAAATAGAACAACGTACAAACTTACTATGATAAAAACGTATGTTTTCAATCTTTGGCGAAATAGATCAAAACCAACATAAAAAAATGCGCGTACGTACAAAACTGCAAGACGAAAAAAGAGCCGCTACATTCTTCCACCCAAAAAACTTGACCTACAGTGACGACCTCGATGAAAGCTGCGAAAAATGCTGACATAATTAATGTGGATAAGTTGTGCAAGAATTCGCGCGGGTCAGAGCGCGTCGCCCCAGGAAAAACACCTGAGAGTGGCACGCATTCATGCATGCGACTGCCGCATGTTTATGTGCGGCGCACCCACACGCGCGGGACAAATGTTATGGGTTTCAGGCAGGAATTCCGACGAGTAAGAAGTTGCCGCGCTCGCGCACTCGTAAAATGCAAACCGGGAACAAGTTTAAGTTTAGACGCGCGTCGCTCCGGTCGTCTTTTTCTACAACACCGGCAGTCGCGCCCGGCAGCCCTCCGACAATAATGAAATCCATAAATCCGCGCGACCGCGACCATCCTCGTGACGCCAACCTTCGGCCCTACATCACGCCGCCCCAAATCTTATTGCGCGGCAAACAGGTTTACGAGTTCGCGCGTGCCGCGGTTCGATGTTTATGCAGCCGGTATTAAGAAATTCGCAGGACGCTTTGTCGTTCGGTATTTTCGTCGTTTCTGTATTACCGGATTTTGCGCTCGAGAGACCGGGGCAACGAAGATGAATTATTCCGTGTGATTTCCGTGTCGCGGTGGTTAACATTTATGAGCGATGATAATGAAATTAAAATATCACGTGGGAATTGTCGGAATGATGAATTTAATTGACGAATTAGGTGGCGGCGCTAGGCCGGCGCGTCCGAGCGGGCGGCACTTTTTTTGTTGGATCCGGCCGGGAATAGCGGCCGGACGATAATGGACAATTGAGGTGATAAAATTAGAATTCGCTGATTTTATTATCAGAATCAAAGCGATCGCACTGAATTTATGAAACGACGCTGCGATAATGAAGATGAATGAACCGAATTGGGGCAGAGTAATAATTGATTGATTGAAATAATCAAAGCCTATCGATCGCGAGGAAATTGTTACGCGGAGGTAATAAAATTAATTGATATATTTGGGCGATGATAAAATGAAAGCGGGCTAATGAAATTGGGCTCTGTTTTTGCGACTCGCGTATGATGCAGCGGTCGTGTTAACTTCGACAACACCGGATTTCAAGTGTACAAAATTCTGCAACTTAAATCGAAACACATTCAAATTAAAACCCACGGCAATTGTCTAGGATAACTTACGGTTTAGATGCTCAATGCTAATAAGAAATCCAAACTCCCGAGTATAATACCAGACTCCTTAAGAACGGCTCGAACCCGTTCAAAGCTGCGACTGCGAAAAGCTTAACTAACTGAATACCATTAAATGCGATATCCTCCGGCCAGGATTTCGGCCACTTTGATCTTGATTTCTCAGATCCAAAATTACCGTTGCCTACTGGACAAGCTAATTTTCCGTCTCGCCGGGGTACAAACAGCAAAGAATCGGTTTAATGCAATTAACGGCGAGTGGCTGCATCGCACGGGGGGAAAAAATGCCATTGGACCAAGAGTATTCGCACTTGTTTCAAAAGTGATGTTCGCTTTAGAGGTCATCGCTATTGGTCCAAGAGCGACTCGAAGTAGGACGCAAAATTCTTGAACTAAAATTTGTTAGTCTAACAGCACAAAAAGTTGAAACAAGGTTATTCGATGTTGCTTTAGAAATGAGTAGTTTTTGAAACAACATTATTTAGTTCTAATACAGTTATGATTTTGCTTTAACATATATTAATGTACATTTAAGTTTATACATTCTTGTTTCAAAATTTTGCGTTCTACTGCGATCTTGGTTTAACGGCATTTTTTCTCCCCGTGCGGGAATGATTCGCGAACATCAACATCCATCGACCCATTATGATGAATCGGGCGCACTGGTCGATTAGTTCGCAGCTCGAACGAATTAGCGGTGTAACGGTAAGAAATGACGGGACGAATGATTGGCTGATTCGTGAATCCCCCTGCGGCACCCCGATCCACGCTGCAACGGCGTTGCAGCGCATTATCGATCGCTGCTTTGACGCACCGGCCGTCAAAAGATAACAATACGAGTTATTCGAACGCGCCGCAAACACGCTCGCGCTAATTACCTGCCTCCCTAAATTATCGCGAATACCGTATGAAATTCGCCATTTCGCGAGCCTTATCTGAGGCACGTGAGCGTAAAGGTAATGCGCTAATACGCAGCCGGATTGAAGAGCGACACGGCAATTATCGCGCGCGAAAAATTATGGCATTGTCAAATCGGGATTTTGGTAGGCATGTTACGCGAAAGTAGATTTGATCCGGCGAAAAAAAGCGATATGTCGCGTTTGCAGAAGGGCTTTTAAATTTTCAAGGGATTTTTGCCTCAGAGTCGGCGAGACCTGATTAAACAAATTCGGATCGAATTCGTCTAACGCGAATTAAACGTAGATCGCGTGCGTTCGGAAAAATCGGAATCGGTACCTGTGACATGTATTTAGCCGGCTTATCGGTTTCGTTTGGACTCGGCGCATCATGCCAGCTTATCATAAATATGTAATTACACCGGCAGCCGCGGAATTGAAGCGGATGGAGCGCTCCATTGATACGGCGCGCTCAAAAGGAATGGCCAACGCGAGCATTCAACTATTTATTCGCGTCCGAAAATAGCCGAAGCGTTAATGGAAATAACAGAACGGAACTGTTACGATTCTGACGCAACTGTGGACGCGATCGCGAGCGGATATTCGGCGCAGTCGGCGGGACTAATAACGTGGCCGCGCGTGTGTTTGTGTGACGCAAGAAGGCGCTCGTTAAAACCGCCGAGGGAACGAACCGGGTAATTTTAGATATAGGTGTGCACGTACAGTGTGTACGTCCGTTCCGTTTGCTCGTCGGGGTTTACGACGTCTGCGACAGCTGTCCTGTCCCGCGTCTGTATCCGCGCCGTGTCGCAGCAGAAATTGAAAAAGAAAACAGGGCGAATACTTTGTCGCGTGACCCATATCTATGTCGTTGCGTTTGATTAAAGAAGTTCGTACGCCGGTGTCTAGTCGATAAACCAGATGTGCCTGTAATTTCAATTTCGTTTAATAACACGAATGTCCCTATTCGATTGAAAACGGGCCTCCGATTCAAGGAACGAATGGTAAATCATCGAAGCGACATCTACGTGTTTTTGTATGTAAATACAAAAACACGTAGATTGTATGTAAATACACTTTTTTCAAGAACCATATTGAGGGATGAACGTAACATAATCGGAGCTTGGCTTCGAGATCAAACTTGCTTTTGATTTCGATTCGATTTACCGCGACGGTCACCGTCAATGGGCATTAACAACGACAACTCGTCTCGCAGTTTGCTCGTGTCTAATCCTTTTAACGCGGAATTATTACAATTGGTAATTATCGTGTGACATACGTATTAACATAAACACGTAACGGCGGTGATGAAATTTAGCCATACTAATGTTTGGCATTATCGTTTCGTTTAAACGATTATTATTCATTCTCACAATCGCATGTGTAATGCCGGCGCGTGTTTGTGAACTACAGCCGGCCGAACGAGACTTGGTACGTCGTCCGTTACATCGCGCGCTTAACCTGCATCGCGCGGTAAAATATGCACGCGCTAAATTATCGCGTCGTAATTCCGTCGACGCAAAGATTGCGGATTTGTCGTCAACACTGACATCCCGCAAATTGGTAATGGCACGAAAACATTCACCAGTCTACGAATCTGCTAAAAACCTGAAATCCTCTTGGAGGAAGAGGATTCCGATTAGTTCTCTTAGCCTCACATCTTGGAAGTTATTGAGGTTGGCCGATGAAAACATTAATCCGGGTATAAATCCTCTAAAAATCCTAAAATCCACTTTAAACAGAGAACTGGTTGGTTGGAAACAGAGACTTCTGGTTGGTTCTCTTATCCTCAAATCTTGGTAGTTATAGAGATGGAATCATTAATCGGTCTACGAATCCTATAAAAACATGAAATCTTCGAGTAAACAAATTCGGGATGGTCTCTTACCCCCATACCTTGATAGTTAACCATTAGAAACATACATCTATGGATCCTGTAAAAACTGGAAATCCTCTTGGAGCAAGAGGATTCTGGTTGGTTCTCTTATCCTCAAATCTTGGAAGCTATTCAGGTTGAACATTCGGGAGTTTCGCAGTTCAGGTTATTTGAAATCGAGCAATTATTCACGAGGTTTCCTTTTCTTGCATTAACAAACACAACTGCATGCAAGCGCTGCGTCATCATAGCTGCGCGTGCCGCAGTGATGCATCACGCGACGAGGCCGAAATCGCGTGGCGTTGCATTAGCGTAACGTTAGCGTCGCGTTAACGTAACGTTATTCTCGCCCGGTCACAAATCACGATTGTCCCGCCCCCCTTCGTATCGACCTGTCTGCCGACCGCCTCGCTGCCAGCTTGGCTATCCTACAGTATCACTCTTCATTCACGCATCCCCTTTTCACCACTCTGCTCATACACGCATACATACACGTATACGCAAGCGCATTGTGCGCCCGGCAGTATCGCGAAAAATGCCACCGTCCTGCTAAATTGCGCGCTTCGAAATAATGCCCGTTTTTACGCGGACGACGATCTTGCTGTTTATGCGAGCTTTTTCGCACGGGAACATCCCGAGACTGAAATTGAGTTTCATCGGGAGCGTTCGGCTTGCGCGATTAAGCGACCGGTTTTTTCAGCGACTGCTTTTGCGATATTCCGTTGAGCTACGAGAACGAAAGGGGTGGAAGGCATTTTTTCACAGTTCATTGCCTCGGGGTTAACAGGTAAATAAATGTTTTGAAAAACAAATTCAGTCACTGAATCGGGCGTAACAAGTGTTGCGCGTTGGTGTAACTTAATATCCGAGCCGAGGTTATCTGCGTAAAAACAATTCGTACCAGTATTTACCTTTCGCCGGGGACAAGTGTTTTTTGAAAAGATTTTGTAACTGTTTCAAACGATTGCAAAATCTCTATCACACGTATGTTGTTTTTCAAACCAAACTCTTCAATAACATAACACTTTGCTTTACCCAGAAACCAGAAGAATTTTTTGTAAACCAGAGTTTCATGTAAGTGATTTTAAGTTTACCAATTTTTTAAATTCGGAAAAAAATTCTTCGTAATTACGTGTCGAACGATCTAGGCAACGTCATATGATACACGTATCCACGCAAAATGAGCCGACTCGAGTCGTTCAGATTAACATAAAGCGACTGAGACAAATCCTCCGGGGTCGAGGCCAGCGTAGATTTCCATCGCCCTGCGAGCCGTTATGGCCGGCGATCGATCGCGCGATTTATGCGACACTTTTGCGCGGCGCGGCATCGATTAATTGGCACCGAGGCGTCGCCTCCTTCGGCCGGTAGTCGAGCCTTTGTTGTGACGCGTTACGGCAAACGGTTTAATGAAGCGCCAGGCGACACGCCCCACGGCTCGGCTTCTAATAACCCGGCGCGGGAAAGTAACGCGATTTTTACGACGCCGTGCCAAGAACCTCCGATTGCTGAATAATTCGCGATAATTGCCGGGACGAACGAAACAGAAATTATACGCAGCGGCGTGACCGAGTTTCTTGTATCACGGTAACCCGATCTGCTCGACCTTCCCCGTAGCAGAACGAAACTAGGTAGACGGAGAGAACCGCCGAGCAAGAGAAAAAAGTTCAGCCGAACCGGAAGCGAAGCGTCACGCGACTTGCAAACACGAAACGCGCACAATTTTCGCGAATTCGTTTAGAACGGATTAAGTATTTGGCTTGGAAAAGAGAGGGAAAAGTCGGTTTAAATGCGCTTTCCCCCGTTTTTGTCGTATAATTAATGTTGCAGTTTTTTGAGCGAATTCCGGGGTTTCCTGATGAACCGGGGATTGAATGACGTTCGGATTTACGGTCGCGTTTATTTGCGCGCGGATCGTTAATTAGGATTGTATCGGCTGGGACGGCGCGCTTCATGGCGACCTTTACTACTGCCGCGGTTCAGTAGTAACGGTCGGCCACTGGCGACGCGATAAAACCCGGCGAAGATCCCCGAGCGTTACCGGTCTCGGTGCTTTATTTTGTGCCCGCGGACTTTAATTACGCGGCAGCGCAATAACGGTTTCCGGTAAATTAACATCCGTAATTTTCGAAGGGAATTGTTCACCGACGGCGCCGAAAATATTCCTGCCGCTATGCGCGACGAGTTACGCCGCGGCTTGCATTTTGGCTCGAATTTTTGCCGCGCGAAATTCGGCTTTTCGCCGATGAGGACGTCTGTTTTGCGCGCGAGGCGTTTGGGAATGGTGTTTTTGAAAAATGTGCTGCTTAATTGGACTTTCACATGACGGACATTTGGCGCGAAATTCAAAACGAGAGGAATTAGATCGTTATTTGAGTTTCAACATGTTCCTGTCCTGAAAAGTATGGAAATCTTTCTGTGTTGTGGACAAATCGAAATTGAGATAACACGCTGTTGACAAATCCTTAAACGTCGACAAAACCGACATTCGACGCACACAATCTGGCATTTCGGGTCCGAGGTGAGACGTGCAATTAGCCGTTAATCATATATTCGCGTTCGACCAACGCAATTAGGTGTAATTTGTCGGCCGTGCCATGTGTCCGGTGCATGATCCGTGCGACCGAAAGAAACGCATTGCGCATTCTACGTGCACTGCCGCGTGAAATCGTGGCTTTGCCAATTGCGGTGGATCCGCGTTTGATATCACGTGACGCGTTAGAATCCACATGATTAATGTCCCTCGGTCCCATACGGGAAACGCTCGGACGCCGCCCCGATATTTCAAGCTCGAATTTTAATCGCAAAGACGAAACGATGCAGTTTCAATTGGTCACCTCGTTATCGAATGGAAAAAACAAACCAACAAGCTTTCCGAAAAAGCCACTAAACCGAAATCATGCACGTCATCGAACTAGATTCACCGTCTTTTGATTTCACTAAAAAGCGAACTGCGGAATTGTAAAAGAGCTATCTGCAGTTTAACGGCCGAAACTTTGGATTTACGAGTTACACGAAAGCCGTATTTCATGAGCAAGTGTAATTACAACAACCGTAACGATAATCACCCGACGGCGATCGCGCCGAATTTTCCCCGACCGATTGCGGGAAAAGAGGCGAAAAAATTGGCGAAAGGAGTGCCTCTCTCCGGCAATAATTCTCGCGCATCGGCAAGCGCTCGTCATTAATTGAACGCGATTATCAATCGAGCTTCTCGCAGCAGCCGCGGAATCGCCGAGGTGGATCGGAAGGCGCCTCTAGACAACGGCAAAGGAGCTGCGGCGGGAGGGGGGGTCGCGTTATCAGCCGAGTGCTCGATATCGGCAGACCGTTTCTCGGCAAATAATTGGAAATGCAAACGGAACGGTCGCCCTCTGATAGTTCGATAATTGAGTCTCTTATCGGCGCTTGTGCGCCCGATCCACCGGCGTAGATTGCGATGCCTGTGTGCCTCAAATCTAATATCTGCATATGCCAACTTCTCCTCTGTTTAGCCCAATTACGATCACAATTACAATTAAGATACTAATCGGGCTCGATATTTTGTCGACTGTAACTTATTCGGGCGCGCCGCGCGGAAAGGAGACGCAGCTACGTGAATGCGAATTTATCGCGTTTCAACGAGCGCTCGAAATTAATTTCGAGGAATTTCGAATTTCGGAGTTTCGCGAATTTTGGCCCGGGGAATTCCCATTAGGGCCTCTTCTGGAACGCTGCGGTGAAAGCGGTCGTCAAACTTTCGCGGATCGCGCTTTTCATTTTTAGATAATTGCGGCGCATTACCGAAAAAACGGCTTTTTACCTTTTTAGCACGTCAAAAATTTTTTTCTCGGAAACGGTCCGCACGATTTCGACGAAATTTTTTTGATCACCGCACGATTTTGACCACAGGTTGGTCGTTTCACGGGTAGCATTTTGTCAAAATTTCAGTAAAATCGGTAACGTTGTCGCGGCGAAATTATCGAAAAAACGGCATTTTCCCTTAACGAGTTTTCAAAATTTTCAACGGGGCATTTAAAAATTGACAATCCCACGTTCTGCGACCTCGAGGCTGCTGGACTATAATTGTTTGTTCTCCGCAAGTATCTGAGAAACGTCAACGGCAGTGCAAACCATAATTAATCCGCGCGCGAAACCGGTTGTCCGCGCGGACTTTTTCTCACGTAATAATCGCGCGCGCAGCGTTAACCGCCTGATCCATTAATTCGACGACACCGGGTGTGCGTAGCCGACTTAATAAAATTCAAGATTAAAGTTCGAAGTTCCGTAAGAGGCCGTACTTCGGTGGATATTTGTCGAGCGGGGTGATTTTAATTTCCATAAGCACCGCAATCTCGTCCTTAACCGCCTCCTACGCTCGCCGCCTATATATCAGTCATATTATAATATTGAAATTTCGGCTGTTGAATTTGCTTGAACTTGCAAATTTGCATTCTAACGCTCGCGCAATGACGGCGCCGCGCGTTAAGAAAAGCGGAATGGTTTAATAGAATGTGCTCGGGACAGCGGCTTTATAAAGGCTCCGTTTTTTCGATTATTTTTTTCAAGCCCGCGAACAACGCCAAAACAGGGATTAAACGCGCGGAATCACCCAAAATCTCGCATCCCGGCCGCGTTCGCGACGCGAAATTGTATTTTTAAGCAGCCAATCCTCGCGTGCGATAACTCGCGCAAGACGCGCGGATCAAATTAAACGCTATCGCGTCGTCAATCTGCGCGCCATTATTCGCGCCTGTCTCGCGAGGCGGCGCGCGAAATGAACGCAATAACTGTAACAATTGGCTTAATGCGCTCGGCTGGCGAATAATCGAATCTCGCGGACCGAGGTTTATTTAAATAACGCTGTATTTATGTCGCCGCCGGGCGCGGCTGCCGTCTACTTATAGACTGCGGCTCCGTCGATAATGAACATTTTTCCTCCATTTTAATTTCTCCGGCTTGATACGTGTTTACATAACCGACGCTGTAAACGATCGCTTATGGTCGCGTATGAAATATCATATTCAGCGTAATCGTATAATCTTGTACAGTTATACTACACTTGCAGCCACGATGTGTATCGTCAAGCACGCTTTTTACCAAGACAATGTCTGTTTGACAATGTTCGCACGTTGACGATTTGCTCTGGCTGATTAATTTTCAATACTAGCTTTTCGGCGAAATAAACAGTTGTTTGCTCGTTGAACAAGTTCTGTCCATTAATGTTTGCTGAAATCGCGTTTTCTTGTCAAAGGAAACGTGATAGATTTGAACCCGATCAAAGCTTTAGAAAAACGAAATATTTCCCAACGTCGAGCATCTTCACGGAAAAGACAAATTCGCGACGTAATGAGATTGCTCCGTAGCAGTTTGTCAAACGAAACGTCGTTCAAAACGCGATCCGCAATCGAACGGTTATTTCAGCATCAACACGCGCTTTATTCCCGCGTCGAGCGATTTTTTAATAACGAAAACCGTCCGCGGAAAAAAGCCGGTAAATTTTAATTCCGAAAATAAACCACACACAGCCTAAATACATTTTAAACGATCCATTTTGGAGGCAATTTTGTCGGTGCAACAAAGCACGCCGAACAAACGCGTGCCCGTACAAAAATGCAAAACATGCGTCAGAAGGCCGCATTCAAACGAAATGCTAGAACAATGAAACCGAAAAAAGCGCACTTTTTCCGTGCAAATACGTCCGTTCGATTCATTTGCGTGCTGCTGCGAATTCGCGAAAACAATACGACACCCGAAGAAAGTGCCGGTGCTCCAAGTTGAAAACAAGCCGATTAAGGGAAACGTTTTTTCACGAGCTTGGTTTTTTAAAAGAATTCCTAACGTGTTTCATTTGCATTAATTTTCTTGACCGTTCCTCGACAAGTGCCCCGTTGCCGAGATTTAAACCAATTAACGGGCGAACAAACAAATCGACCTTTCTCAACCCGATTCAGGTGCTTCCTCGCAGGGAATAACAATAAATCTCGGAGCTTTGCGTGCGGGCGGCGAAAATAATTGCCTTCATTCGGCGCGACATTCAATTCATTAATGAACTCCAGTTGTCGGTTAATAGCGAATATAGTGTTGAAAACGAACGAGCTTGATTTCGGTGGCAAAAATAACCGAGAACAGTTCGTCCCGGATGACCCTGTTTACTATGTCGGATTAATGTTTTGCTCATATCTCTAAATAGATACACGACTCAATCATCAACTCATTTATACAATTTAACAAAATTTTTTATTTTTTAATTGTATTTGTGTGGAATCTCGTCATGCGATTCAAAGTGATTTCTAGAGCATTTACCCTGAAAATTAATTAATTGTCTCAAATAAATTCATTTATTTGCAAAAATTTAGTTCCGTTAAATGAAGATATATTTAGGACTAATAAATCCTTATTTGGTGTAAGGAGGGAACCTTTATTTACTATAAATATTTATTTACTTGTAAATATAGATTTACTTATCCCAAATAAACCATTAATTAGGTACCATTACAAATAAATTATTTAGTTATGGTTAAGTGAATTAATTTGGATCTAATAAATTATTTTTCTGAGTGTTCGCAAATTGGAAAACTGTCGTATTTGTGATTGCAGCATCGCATTCTTGATCGGAAAGCGCGAAATTAATTCGATCGCGAACGGATCGAGTGACGGTGCGTTTTGTGGATAAGGCGGCGAAGATGTCAATTACCGGGCAAATAGGGAGCAGCAAATTGCCGGGCATTAAGTGGGTCGGAAACGGCCAAGCTGAAACGGTGGCAGAAAAGTGCGCCCGGAGCGCTCCATATGGCGACACGCGATCCGATTAAACAACAGGAGCGTTCGTGTAATTCGCTTAAAAATCATTCGGCCGCGAACGTATTAACGAACTTGGTTCGCGAAATTATATTGTAAAATGTTTTACGAGTTCCAGCCCGGGGTTATCAGATGCCGCAGCGGCTCGGAACGCGATTGCGGATCGGCGAAATCGGGTTTGGCGATCACGGATTAGCGTTGTTTATTCAGCCGGGCTAATGATTCAATTTCACGCGGGGCAAAGAGCAAAAAGAATTTCGTCAGCTGTTATGCGTATCCCTATATATTGATATCTTCTACTTGAGTTATAAAACGCCAAGCATGTCAACAAATGCTCCCATACGTTTCATGCAAGCTGTCTGGATATGTGGTGAAAACACACTGCTAGTTGTCCTTTGTGTCGCAAAAGTGCCACCATATTAAAACTGAAACAAGTTTCATTCGATAATGCGTGGCAAAAATTCCGCATCCTAAAACTTCTTTCTACAGATTAACCAAAGACAAAAAATAGATTCAAACTCGTCTGTCAACGTCCGTCTTTTGAATTGCCCCGAAAAACTGACATTTGCATAATCCGCCGTGACTCAAGAAAAAAGTGATCGGTCGAACCCGGCGGGATAATGGTCCGGCGATGTCACATGAAAGATATTTGCCACGTCAAATAAGGCGCGAGTCTGTTTCCGCACTAGCCAGGATTGATAACGTTTTATTATCGGCGATGCTTAGTCGTCTGTCGAGGTGTCATTTCGCCCGGCAAACCAGTTGCGCTCTCGCGTCCTTATTTTTTTACGGCAACTCCCAAAATGCGTGGGCTGCTGTGCCCACGGATGCACGCTTCAGAGGACGCCTTAAGCCGCGCGGAAATTGTCGTCGCACTTAATTCCCGCCGGCCGTTGATTATTGTCGTTCGGCAGTCGTAACGGCCGCGCCAAACTGGGACTCGTTTGTTCGGAACGACGAGCGAACAAGTGCACCAATGACGCATTGCCGGTTTCATTTTATTAGTCGCCTCTCTTCACGACTCAGTTGAGGTTTTTGCCGGCGTTACGTAAGCGAGCGATTCAGTGCCGGAGCGATTTATTTATGGTTCTTCTCGTCGTTTTTCAATCGGAGAAAACATTCCGACGACGACCATTTGGAGGTTAGAAAGTATCAGTTTTGCGGAATGGGAGAAGTTTGTTGTGGGTACGCTTGGCTAATTGTTTGGTCATGTTTATCGGGTCAGAGTTAATTCGCAATCGATGCTTCCAAACAAAAAGAGCCCGACAGTTCTGAGTAATTAAATGTATCGAAAGAAGTTAATTAAAAACGATTCGATCGCCGCGTATGAATATGCGTGATGTCACGCGAGGAATCGGATTCGCAATAGACTCACTGATCCTCAAAAGATTCGCTCGCCGAACGGGTTAATGACTCGCGAAGCGATTAACAAAGTCGAATTCAATTGCATTTGCCGACGCAGCGGCTCGGGAAAAACGAACTCGCCGGAGAAAGCGTTTTTAATCGCAAATAATGCGATGTCTGTTGTTATCGCACGGCTGGTTCAAGCGATTTGTCGGCCGCGGAAGGAAAGCTCTCGAGTGTCGTGATTGCAGACGAATAAGTTGCACGGGTATTTTCGTTCTGCCGAAATCGGCATTGCCGATACGCGATTTCGCGATCGGCCGCATCGATAACCGGTGCGCTATCGCACGGCATTATGCGCAGCGTCGGCAAATCGGATTGGAGGTAGCCGAATTTGTCCGCTCGCCTGGTTCCATTTGTTTTTCTTCGCGGGCCATTGTCTGCGGGAAAATACGGAGGGCGAGTTGATCTCGTGTCTACTTTGGCGAGATCTGTTGTATTTTAAGTATCGCAGATAGAAATGGGAAGCCTTGGTTTTCGTTTTATTTGTCTCTGCATCGTTTGCTTTCGGGGAGGGAAAAAGCATATTTTCGTTCAGCGGAAGCGAAAATTCGGTGTCAAAACGGAGCGACCGTTAATTGAGCGACGCTCGTTTCCGCGTTACGAAGCTGAAAAAGTTTACGCAAAAAATGGCAAAGCTTCGTCAAAATTTACTTCGCGAACTTCCCGAACTCCACCTGTGCGGCACGTCGCGCAATAAAAAGCTGCAAGCTCTCTCGGGCAGGAGCCGTACGCCGCGCGTGCATTACACGAATTGACCTCGTACTTGCAAGCAGACTCATTAGCAAGATTATGAAATACGGCACGCAACTCGTGATTCACGGCGCGACCTTTGCCGGCACAATGTCGACAACTCGATTTACAATTACAAATGCAAATGGGCCTGGCATTGCCCCGCGTAGCCAAAATGGAACAACGCTGGGTCTCGCAGAAATTCTGGATCGACGTGTCGGAACAAACGGCGGATGTCTCGGCGAAAGAATTTATTTAATTAGGTCTCATTATCAAAGCGAGTTTTGAACGGACGTTATACAACGCATCGTAAACCCAAATGCTGAGGACTAATAAAACGCTATCACCGGTAATTGTGCAAAACGCATGGCCGGAGAAGAAGCGACGCGTAGTCCGGACTCGGCATAATCGGACTCATTCGTCACAATTACGGGACTGAAAATACGCGAAGAAGCGCGCAAAAACGTGACTTTGTTTTAATTAACCGCATGTGCCCATTATGTCATGCGCGGGGAAATTAACCGATTTCAAGCGGTTCATTAAGGGATATTTATTTCGACATTTTTTAAATTATATCACATGCTAAGAAAACGCAATACAATACTCTTCCAAGTTAGACATAAAATGGACAAAAAATTGAAAGAAAATTTCAATTTGAATGTTCGATTATTTTTATTTATTTTTATCAGACCTATTGCTAGTCGTTTCATAACGGCAGCGCCATCTAGCGGCGGATCGGCGTATCCGTCGGTCATTTCTCCGGCATAACCGTCGGTTACAACGGCATCGATTTCATCATCGCAAAGTCGATTGGCGGCTTCTTATCGTTACCGCGCATTTTCGCCGCGAATAATCGATCAGCCGAAATATTAATGGCGCATCACAATCGACGATTAATCTTCGCCGCGTCGACGGCCTGAGTGTTCGCGCGACTGTTTGCTCGGTCAACATAAGGTAATTGATGAATTGATCGGCAATTAACTAATTGGTTAATGTATTTGCGGACTTCTTGTAGGATTGTTAATTAATCGAAACCGCGTCCCAGTGCCGGCGGCTTCGCGCTCGTCACTACGATCTTTACAATTAAATGTGCACGGCTGTGTGGCTCATCTGCTCGTTAAATTGTGGAGTAATTGAGAGAAGATCGGTCTTGCCAATGACGCTGATTGCGGATCGCATGAATCTCCTCGCGACCTTTTTTGCTAAACGAATTTTCGCACCAGCAGATTTTATATCTTACACGTACTAATCAAGATTGAGTGCGTTTTGGAAGTCATATAACCCATAATGATCGCGGAATCGTAATAATGACGGAACGTAAACATGGGAGATAAAATGTGGGCGCTGAAATCGGGATGTTTCGACACAGTTGGCCGTTGCGAATGAATCGCGTTTGTTCGTAAAGTCGTTCGTCCGAGCGGCGGCTAAACAAACGTCGTCGCAGTAATTCACGAGCAATAACTCGCGCGACGTGCCAGTCGACTGAAAACGATCTGAAATCCGGGCGCGCGCGCTCGTTCGGCTTTCATCCGAGATTACAATAAATGCGCGCAGTCTTTCGTCGACTGTTTCTTTGAGTCGTGTTGTTCGCTGATAAAACGTAAAATAAGGGCGAAACGTGCGAGCGGCGATTCGGCACTAGATTACGCGGAAATCCGATGAATTTGGGATTCCGAAGCTTGGACCGCGCGAAAGCGACGAGTGCGACGGTTTATGCAGGCTTCAAAGAGCCGGGCATTTCCTTCCGCGCACGTGAAATGCACGCCCGAGTCGAGTTCCTCGAAGCTGCTTAACTCGCAGATCCTCGAGTTTAAGCCCGGGGACGATAGAGCTCCCACTGTATCCGAGTTCCGTTTTGCAATTTCAGAACTGTCGAGACAGCAGTACGCCCGGCAGACGCTATTAAATATTGAGAAACGCCACCTTGCGGGGACCCTCGGCGTCAGACGAGCCGCGTGAACAACGCGCGCCCTGAATCTTGCAAACTCGTTTCGAGGGCCGAACTTTTTTGCCCCCCTTTTATTATTTCAGTTTCGTTAAAAGGATTAGTTCGCGGCGAATTTCGCCGCGCTATCAGGGCTAAGTGCGCGCGGCCAATGAGATTGCCGCTGCGAAATTGATGAGCCCGAGTGTGTACGAGGAATCCACCGCGATTATGGATTTGCCGGGCCAACTTTTCCGCGCGACGACATTGCGCGAGAAAGTTTTGCGTCAGGTTATTAAACACCGCCGGTTAAATGAGCGAACAATCAACGAATGCGCAAATAATGTTGCGCGCGATCGGAAATTGGCGCCCGGAGAAAATCTTGATTGCTTTAAGATCATATTCTGTTCAGTAGAGCGTGATACCTTTGTTTCCATCGAGTGAAACGCCCGACCTATGGTCAAAGTTTCGTCAAAATCGAGCGGACCGTCTGCCAGAAAAAAATTGTTATATTCTTGTTTTTGTTATGGTAAAAAGGGAAAAGGTATTTTTCGGTAATTGAGCCGCGATAACGATAACTGATTTGGCTGTAATTTTGACAAAATGATACCCGTGAAACGGCCGACCTGTGGTAAATGTTTCGAAGCAATTCCTATGTAGAAAAATGTACGGGCAGCCATTCGTAACAATAGACCCAAGGTTGACCCAATGTTAGTTGCCAAGATCGGGCAAATATCGAATCGACACAATAAAATCAAAAGCAAACGTTAGGAGAAGTCAGATTTTTAAAACAACATTGTCTGTTTTTGATCCAAGGGCGATCTGCTTCTGTTTCAACATTGCGCGTTCTACATCGAGCTTGTTTTTGAACACATTCTGTTAGTTCAAAAGAAATTCGCTATTGTCTCAATAGATGTTACCGTTCTTAGTTCTAAACCGAGATTGTTGTCGGTTTAATGTCATTTTTCCTCCCCGTGTAGATCTATTGCAAATTGATCGTTGATCGATCGCAATTCGATCGTAGATCGATCGCAAATTGACCGTAGAACGTTCGTTCAATAATCAAAATAATTTGTACTCTGGATGTGTTCGGAGGCAAACGTGCTGTTTATCGCTCGCGAACGCACCAATTTACGTGTGTCGCGCAACTGATTAGTCGTGCGGAGGAGTCCCGAGCGACTGATTAAAGATGCAGCGCGGTCCATTATTTAAAACGTCGGCCAACAGCGACCGTTATTCCGGGGTCGCGCGTGGGTGGTTCCTTATCGCGCGTGCATTGTCAGCCGGCCAACTTTGTATCGCGACGCGTTGCGGAATTACGGTGCCGGAGGTTTTGGAAATAAAGAGAAAAGGGTCAAGATTATTTTGTGGTTTGTCGACCTTTTTCGGTGTATCTGTCGAGAACATTTTTTGTTCAAGAACCTTCTCTACTGTTCGAAAAAAGAACTTCATTTGTGCCAATGATGAATAAATGCCGCGGCAAAGCTTCCTGATAAGTTACAAATCCGGCTGTAATTTTCGAATGGTCGGAACGTTTTTAAAACGTCGAACAACCAGGGCAGGTCGGTTTTTCAAGAAAACAATTTCCCTCCGAAGAATAACGCTGCTGGTTAGAAAGCCCGCGGCCCTTAATGACGGGATTTACGGCAGGAAAATAAAGATTAACGATTAGGGCTGGCAAATGTAACGTCTACATCAGAAAAGCGGCCGACCGAATCGATAAATTCGCGGAGCGCTGTGATAAATTTGCGAACGTCGTCCGCGACAATTCCCGCCACGTAATCGATGATATCCACGGTATAACCGGCGATTCTAGTGGTCGGATTTATGGCCATTACAGGCAACTCGAAGTCGAATTTGGAGGCGCGCGTCGGCCGCAATGAGTATCAAGGACAAGATGTCGGACAAGAAGTCGAGGGTGAAATAAGAAGCGGCGGGTCGCGGCGATTTGGGGATGTAAACGAGCCGAAATCGAAGGGAAACGGGGCTCGCGGGCCGAGGTGAGATTGCAGTGGCGTCGCCGGACTGGAATTGGATTGGTACCGCGAGAGAAAGTCAAGATAGAAGAGAGCCGGAGAGACACTCTCGAGAGATTGAGCTCAAATTCAATAGGGGATGAATAAAATATAAAGCCGTGCCTGGCGTCGCAATTCCGCGACGGCTTAGGCGGGGCGCGACTAAATAAATAAAACGGAGCTCGGGGCCGCGCGCGTCGTTCATTTTTTAATTGGACCCCCGTTAATTCGCGCACGGCGGCGAATTCCGGCACGCCGAATTTATTTCCGTGAATTATTCAAAGCCGCCGCCGGCGCTCGTAATCGAGCGTATAAACGGCCGCGGATTTTTGCGTGAACGCCATTCTCCGGGCGCGAATTCGGAATGGAAAGCGATATTAAGATTCAAATCGGGGCCAGCGTGTAAGGATCGCCGCGCGATACATTACTCCGTCATGAATATGCATGAGCGCGCGCGTCTCCGGCAAAAATCGACGGCTGCTTTTATTGGCGACGCGGTTTCGATTTACCGGGGTTTTAACGGCCGTGATTATTCGTTGATTACTGCTGCGAACGAAACGTCACTCGACTTATGACAATTTTTATGGAAATCGTCGACATTTCGAGAATCCCATAAAAGGTCTCGCAAGTACCGCGACGAGTGTGGAAAAGTCGGGTTTGAGTGTGCGAATTGTTTGCTTTTTGATTCATTGATAATTGGATTCATTTTAATGTTCATGAGTCCGATGGCGAAAACAAGATCGTCTTTTTGTCGCAAACAAATATTGCAATGCCCCTTTTTTCTGTTTCAGGTAAGAGATCACCTTTGAAATTGCCTTTAATTCAACGCCAATCTCGCGAGTCGGTCACATTTGGGATGGGTGAGTGAACACTTCCTAATTACGCGCGCTCATTACTGAGCGATACGCCACGCCGCGCCATTTATTTTATCCACTCATAATGAACCGCCCGGTGAATGAAGCAGCTTGTGCGAGTGCTGGGCGTGATATCACAATGCGATGTTCACGTATCGGCAACGAAAATATAATCGCATCACATACCCGCGCAGTTCCCCGCCATTCATCAAACCCAGTCTAATTATCCGCGCGAGGCAACCTCCGTTGCGAATTAGTGCCGCTCTTTTTATATTCCCTCCAAACATTTGATTTCGAGTTCCGCCGTGTTTGCACAGAAAAAAATTATTTTTCATTGAACCGAAGTCTTTTTCCTGCAGAGGTTTTGGAATCGTTAAATACTACTTTGCAAACTTCCAGGAAAGCAACTGTTCGGGTTACGCAGAGAAATCTGATCCTAAATGTAACTGCTTAAACAGTAATGCATACATATCAGAACCGTGATTTTGCTATTATAAACAGAGAATGAATTGGACAAACCAACGAAATTTACTGACAAAACAGAAAATTTTATAGTTTTTCACAGTAAATCTCCTCTTCTGATATTTAATATCTTTTCATTATTGTTTTGACAGTAATTTTTGGGATTATTTCGTTCTCGGTTTCGTTAGTTGTAACCATTCGGTTATGTGGTTACAGCTATCGAAATCGAGAACTAGACATTCATTTAATTACCTATAACAGAGAAATATTTGTGGTTTGCCAACCATTACAATCGGCCTAGTATTGACCCAAGCCTGGCAGCCATTCCTGGAAAACAGTTCCTGGGCCCAACGTTGGTCCAATAATAACAATCCAATATTAAAATCGACTCGTTTTTTGGAGTAACGACTCAACCATCGGCCAACCGTCGCCAAGCCTGGGCCAATGCTGAGTTGATGGTAAATGTCCACGTGGGTAAACTGTCGCAATTCGGGAAAGGAGAGAAAAAATTATTCTGAAATTCGCGAACGTGAAAGTCGCCGAGAACCCGCATTTTACAACTAATGATATTCTTACGACAAAATAAGGATGAGGCGGAAATTACTTAAAACCAGCAGCACTGCGAGCTTCGTCGCGGATTTCGCGGCGGAAAACGAATGAAACGGGTAAAAACGGGGCCGTCAAAAATTAGTACGCCGCTGTTTCAGCGTAGAATTGGAAACTAAAATGCTCAAAGCACCGATGAAATATAAGCCTCAAGGATTCCGTATATTGATACAGTGTAATTGAAATCCAAATGCAATTTGGTCGCACTTTTTTGCGTGAAAGTGCGCTCGCTCGATTTGCATAGCCGAAGTCCGCGGCATTGTCAAAGATACGCCGATAACGCGTGTCGGGTTCATTAACTGTGAGAGCAGGGACCGGGAAAAAATCCCGGCTGGCAAATTGACAGCGCGGATCGGCGTCTACGCGAGCCGTTCAAGTATACGACGCTGCGTCGTTCATTAATTGTCGGAGCAGTCGCTCGAACGAGGCTTCTGAAATAATTGGATGACGGCTCGAACGAGAGGGACTCGCGGTGGAAATTGGACAATCATTAAAGAATCACGTCGTCGCCTTGTTCGCGACATTTTGCGCGTTTTGCAATTACGCGCCGTTGTTTACTATAACCCGGTCGATTTTCGCGCGTGCGTTCCCCGTAATTAACGACAGGGCGTGGCGCCGAGGCGGATTAACGCGGAGTTAATCCGCGTCAAAAAGAGCGACGGTAGAAAAAGAAAGGAAAATGATTCGACGAAGTACTCGAACGACTTTGTCAACGGGACGCAAGTCGACTTTGCGATCGGCGTGAAATCAATTTCCGATCGGTGCTAACGAGCGGCGCTGTTTACCCGCGGAGTTAAAAAGCCGTCGCAGCGACGAAACAGTCGTAAACAAGTAGTCCCTGGGAGAGCCGGCATCTGCGCACTACGGGCGCTATGAATTTATAATAATTCGCTTAGACGGCGCGGCGTCCTCTCGATTATCGATGAAATATCGCGAGTCCAGGTAGCGAGCCGACCGGGTGTTGCGCGATTTATATGTTCGGCGGCGCCGTAATTCGCGCCGTGACACCGCTAAGCCGCAACTAACCGCCTTGTTAGGAAGTTGCGTCCGCCGCAAAGCCAAAGAGTTTTCGGCCAATTTTTTGCCCCGTCGAAATCGTATTTCACGCGGATAACAGTAAAAGTGTCGCGAGACAGTGTGTTTTCGTACGCCTGCAATCGCTGGACAAACGTGATTATTGCGACGAAGAATTAAGCCTCGTGCTTACACGCGCCGCGCTTTACATTAATCACGATGTCATTATGATTACACATAATAATGGCATTTCGGCGAATCAAATTACTGGGGCTTACATCGATACATAATACCGGCTGAGGGCGCGCGTATGAATGGCATTTTGATTATATATGCATGTAAGGTACATATGCCATTCCGGAGCACCATGCACGTCGAAACAATAACATAGCGGGAATTAACAAAAGTCCGCTGCGCGTTGTATCTTCTTTCGTTTCGGGACCAACTTTTGATCCCGAAAACTTATAAATCGTGGGATAGGGGAATAACAAGGAAAGAACAGATATATCTCGAGCTGATTTTTTCGGTTAGAATCAAATCAAAATGAAATGAAAGATCAGATGTTCAGAAGCTCAGCGTCATGTATTTAGGCGTACTTTAATTTTATCTGTTTACTTCATATTCGGTCAACGTTCTTAAAATCACATCCCTAGAATATTGACATGTGAATGTATACATAACGTTGAGTACTCTCTTAGATATACGTTCTATTTAAACGGTTTGCGATAAATTTGCGATAGTTTTATATGTTTATATATATTTATCGAGAAAATGTGTAGTACCGTCTTTGCACGGTACTACAGAGAGGGATTTATGCCTTTAATTTTCATACCATTAGGAGAGTTTATTTTATTTTTTGACCATGTTTTACAACAAAATTACAACTATCACATTGTAGGTACATTTTTGATTTATATCGTATTATGAACTTTATGTCCAACAAAGATCCGTATAAATATTGCTCATTAAACAGTGTTGGCTTATAACTGAAAAAATACCAAACACCTTTTGTTCCGATTGGTCAAATCAAGTCGTTTTGGTAGAACAATAACAAAATTTGTATGCCTATTACTTTTCCCTTTTAATCTCCTTCTTTCTCTAAGTTGACTTTTCTGCTCGGTACGAAACATTCAACTAAAGAACAGCCTGAAACAATTGTTCCCTCGCGCTTAATTGTTTAATCGCGGCGCGCCAGCGGCATAGACTTAAGTTGCCGTCCGCCGATATTCGCCGTAAGACAATTCCCAGTCCCGGTCGTACTTTACATTGCAACTTCGGCAACCGAGAGTGCCGTAAGCACGAGACCCCGGACACTAAATCATATGCCGGGGCATTCGCGACACCATTAAGACCTCGTAAGGGGCCGGACTTGGCGCCATCGTTTTCGCCCAGACCCAGCCGGTAACCGGGATTTTACGCCCCGCTCGTAAACCGGCTGACAGAACGCGTAGCGCCACCTCGCGGCGGTGCCGCGAACTGCGCAATTGCCCTGAATTCCCGCGTTAACGATTCGAATAAAAGTGCCGCTTAATTATTCGTATTTACCGTGCCGCTGTAAAGCAGTATCTCGCGCGGCGCCCTTACATTTGGCTATAACCATCACTTGGATCTAATGAAAGCGCGTATATACGCACACGTACGCGCGTGTTTTTTTCCGCCGCGCGCACTTCAAAAGAATAATATCCGCGGCGATTATTCATAAAGCAACAATCTGCGACTTGTCGCGGAATATTCATGAGGCGCGGAATTGAGGATCTTGGATGCCGCCCGTTATTGACCCCGGTGACGTCATGAAGGGCCGGACCCTTGTGCACGCATAATTAACGGCGCGGAGTCGACGAGCACGTCGAACGTCACGTGCCGTCGACTCGAGCGCGACATTTTGACCCCTCGACCTCCCCCCGCCACCCACTGGCACATTAAACATTTGCTGGTGCATTATTTAGCCCGGCTGTCGAGATTCGTTGCGACCCGATCGCCGGGAAATGAAGCCATTGTCGGCCGAATTCTGTGTGCGAACGACAATTCTTTGGTAGTATGAGGATTTCCGTTTCAAGAGATCCTCGCTTTGACGGCACTTCCGGTTATGAGGACTTGATTACGAGTAGGGAGACTCGATTGAAGTTTCAGTAATTTCTTGGTAACAATTTTGCCTTGGACTGTTAGAGTGTACGTTAGGTAAAGAGACAGTTATATTGAACACATGTGTCGCAGCTTTGAAAAAAATTTCATTTGTTGCGAAAAACCGGCTTACATTGTCAAGAAACGGGTTTATTTCTACTGCTTTGGAAACGGAAATCCGGGCTAGTATGCATTTGGGATTAGTGTCTTAAACATGATGCAAAACGCGATTTCGTATATGTCCGACGACCAGTGCTTTCGTCCTTCGGTTTTTAAACAGTCGTCGTATTTTTGACTATAGTAACTCGGCGCTCGAGCTCTTTGCCACTGACCCAGACTGCACACGCCGCGTCCTTTGTTTGCGAGAAGGGAGTGGGTAAACAGACTGGCGGAGAACGAGAGAGCACGCCAAAGGGGATAACAAAAATTGCGAAGGAACACGAGCACGATTGCTTTCCTGAGACTATCAAATTTCGCGATTCCAGTCCATTTGTTAAATTCAAGTGGAACAAAGGGTGAAGCGGGAACGCGTCCAATCTAGGTTTCGGCTAATGCCGGCGCAGAATCGAAACCGCTAGATGCCAAATCCGAGGCGAAGGTCGACCGATGAATAGCAATCATTTACACTTTTTTAGTCCAAGCGAATGGCGAGGGGAATGCGGAATGACAGCGGTGATTTGAGGGCTGAATTTTGGCGAGCGCAGACTGCTTTTTCGGAACGCGATGTTTTGAATTATTAATCAAACTCGCAGTCTTAGTACACTGCTGGCCGGAAAAGGGATAGACACGTGGCTCATTACAAGTTCTCGTGTTGCGCCTTAACTGAAATTTCCATAAAGAAATTGCTCGGGGAATTTCATAAGAAATTCCTGCGTGACAGTAACCAATCAAATCGGATGAATTTCTTTCGGGGAATGCCGCGCGGATGTATCATATGGAAATTCTGTATGTAAATACCACGCGCGGGCTCTTTACGGGAATCTCGCGCGGCATTTTCTTATGAAATTATTTGCAAACTGACGTCCATATTCATGAATGGGACTCAAGCTTCGGGGATTATACGTCTGCGGTGATTAAACCGTGACTGCAAACCAAGACTTTCTTTATCCGAAATTATCCGACACGGACTTTCGTCCGCATATTCGTCCACATGTTCTGCTGCAATCAACAGCTTTCGCGTTGTCAGTGTCATCCGTTTCTTATCAAACGAAAGTGAATCAAGGGCTCGTATTTTTTTAATTAATTTGTGAACTGTCTTTTGTCTCCACGTGATTGTCGTCGCAGAACAAAGCACCGGTAGTTCATAATTCGCATTAAGCGTCGAAAAAAACCCCGCTTCTTCCGGCTATCTCGCGATCAATAAAACATTTAATCGAGTTAACGATGCTGCGTGTGCATAAACGGCTACGACCCGGCAATCCTCCGCCGAGTTAAGAAGGGCGCAATTACGTAGCCGCGTTAATTACACTAAAAGGCGACGCGCTCGAAGTGACCATTCGGGTCGGGTCGTCGTGAAAATTTCACGCCGACAATTTCGTTTCCGGCGCTCCAGCACGCACGGACACTTAGCAGCCTCCGGCTCTTCGCCATCTCAGGAGCCCCAATCCCGCAAAAGCCACTGTAACTCTCGTCAAGGCGCCACTCTTCCCGTCTCTTCTCGCCGCGGCTATAAAGATTCCCCGCAATCCCTAATGCCGTCCATAAACCGGGCGGACGCGGTGCGAATTAGTGCGATTGCGCCCCTTCAAATATTTACAGCGCGACTCGCCGTTTCGGGGAATCGCGATTGTCACGTACACGCGTAACGCCGTAATTGGTCAATCCAGCCGATTTGCCGCGGTGCAGAAACGAATCGGATGGAGCCCTGGAATATTTAGGCATTGTGTGCCGCGGGTGGTTTAAAATTTCGCGAGGGGACGGCATTTCGCAATGTGCGCGCTATTGAAGCGAACGACGCTTTTGTAAGTCGAAAACGTGATCAACATTTAGTTTCTCGTCCGGTGTTGTCCCACATAAGGGCAAACATTTGTATCCGCCGACTGATTAAATCGGCGAACCGGCAGCGCCGGAAGCCCCAATTTGGCCCGAAAAATGGCGCAAAAGTCGGCCGCGACTTTCGCGGCTGGCTGCGCGCGACGAAGAAATCAACGGAGACGACGCCGAGGCGTAGGCCGGATTCAATTACCGGCGGAACAATAGCAGCGTTGTTTGCGCGCTCGCGGGACGCGGTATTTTGTTTGCCGTCGTAATACCGGGAGCCGTTTCCGGGGCTCTCGACGCGCGAACACTCTGCTACCGGGGAGGGGAGGAAAAGGCGACGGACCGCGTTCGACGGGAAACCGCAATTTCGGCGTGCTTTTTGTCGATGCCTCGGACGCGATCGATGACGAACAATGCCCGTTTTCCAGGGATAATTGCCGATACGCTGCGGCCTTTGACAGTTTTATCTGACGGCCCGGCGAGATTTGCGAATTTGCGGCGCGTTATGGTTGAAGAGCAGCCGGCTGATGAATCGGCGGCCGACGCTCCCCCGGGGCGACTTTTTTTGCCATTGCGCGATGACTTTTGGTTTACTCTGCCGGAGGATAATGTTTGATGTCGCGAATATCGAACGTATTTGGTACGACGTGTGTACATTATTTGGATAATAGGTTGGCTCAGTATCAACGCCCCGGGCTGTATTAAGTGCCCGGCTGACAGAATAAGCAGCGCCCATTCAATCCCGTTTTTTTCCAAATCGAGTTTATTCGAGCTTTAAAAATACAACGGCAATTTGGGTCACGTTAGGAGTTGTTTGCAGAGTTACAGCTGTGTTACACCGTCAATTTACATATCGCTTTTATACCGGCTCCGTTTTTCGCTCGCCCGCAGAACTCACGATCGTCAATGCAAACGAAAACAAAACTTTCCAACCGCGTACCTTAATACCCAGTCGATCGTCAAACAATAACGCGAGATCGGTAACGCCCTATCTGCGATCGCGCATTATAATTCGCGCCGCGCTATCGCCGATCGCGGATTCGTCTGGCGTTCAGAATAATGTCTGTGCAATGCGAAAACATTCACACTGCGCAGATCTCAGACAGAGACAAATCACGTGGGCCGCGGTTCATTGTTAATCATGAATAGCAAATTTGATGTATCAGGCGGGGAATAACTACGTCTAATAGCCACGGAAATCCAGGCACAGTTTAAAAATCTTTATCGTGAATGTTGTAGTTTCGCATTGATCGAAAATTACGACTCGCCGTTGGAACGAACGACTTATTAATTTTGTTTCGAAGTAGGAATGGCGATTAAAATGAACGACTTCAATCGCGATGCAAAACTGCGCAAGGACACGGATCGCTGATTAACTTCCGAAAAGTGGCGAAGAAATTTCGCGTAATTTTCTCGGCCGCGCGGTTAACAAGCGTGGTCACGCGAGGTCGGCCGACCACGTGCGCGCGAGCTGGCGTGCGGCGAAAAAAGGATATAAGGAACTCGCGAGCAAAATGGAGAAATGGCACAGTTATTAACACTGATCAGCGATCCACTTTCCCGCACCCGCAATGGCGTTTCGAATATTTAGCTACGACTAGTTTTTTCGCCTATTCCTCGTCCAGATAACCTTTTCTTTTTCTTGCGATTTGGTGTTCGCAATTGAATGTGTAATGATTCCAAAAACTAACGTTATTTTGCGATCAATAATTTATATTGTAAATTATTTCTTTAGAATAATTATATTCCTTAGTGTTTGTATTGTATGTATAGTGTGAGTGTGATTTGAATATTCGATCTGATATTTAAATTGAATTTTGTGTTGGACTATCAGTTGTACACAGCATTAATAAAAAAAATCTGATTTGAAATATTTAGATTATTTAAAGTTACAACAAAATAATAAATTAATAGAAAATCATTACAAATACATCGTCCTGGCAAAACTTGGAAACCCGAGAACGTGGTTGAAAAGAGCGTTTCTGATTTTCCGCGAGTTAGTTTCGCGATTTCCCCATTAAAGAGTTATCAAATAGTAATAATTCGCGCTCACCGAGTCTGCGAAAATGTGCGCTGAGCTAAGCACAGGGAAAGTGAGTGGCGCCGAGAGCTTTCATGACATTGAAAAACGAGACAGCGTGGGAGGGTGCACGGCGGAAACGGAGGAATCGAGCGGAGTCACGGTGCCGGGTTATAATGAATAATTCCGTGGGCGGTTTCACTTAAAGCGGCGTAGTTTTCCGCAGTGCCATCTTCGGGCCGCGCGACTCCCGAAAGCACGCTTGACGCTGCAAAACGACGCCCTCCTTTTCCGCCGTCGCAGCACCTGTAATCGCATTCCCGTAAACGAGCGGAAAATAACGACACCGAGCCCGCGCCTTACAGTTGCCCGCTTCTGGGGAACTGGATAATCGATGACTTATTGTCACCGACGCTTAATTGCGACACCGTCCGCCGCCCGGTTCATTAACAAATCGGCGATTGTCGGCGCGGCGTTTCCCGAGTCATCGTTGAGGCAAACAAAAATAATCCGTCGCATTTCGCCGCGACGATTAATCGATCGCAATTACTCCGCGGAAAATGTCCGACGACAGCCGTCCCGATACAATTAACTCGAGGCCCGGTCTCGATTAATCGGGATCGCTTTGCCGACGAATATTAAAATGTTCGTAAGCCGGCTGAAACCGAACGGAGATAAAAAGTTGGCGATCGCGGCTACTTGGAGAGACAGTGCCGGGCGATGGGCTAATTGGCGGACCGAGAAGATTAACCGCCGCTCGTTCGTTCCCTCGCAATCTTATCGCGTTTTTTCGGCCCTCTCGCTCGCCACCGCTAAACCGCGAGGGAAAATCCCGGCAGTCTAAGCTCGCCACTGCATTCCTCTAATTCCCCGGAGCCGCTTCCGGCGTTTTAATCAGCGGCCGAGAGCCCTTTAAAAACGGCCCGCCGAGCGAGTCATCGGTTATAAATCGGGAGTGCCTCTGAGTTCGATCGAGGAACTCGGTCGGCCGTCATAGCTGCTCTTCCCTCGTTTTTCGCTGGATTGCAACATAAGCTTCGCGTAAAAGTAACGCCGATCGTTCGGCGTTAATGAGAGCACATTTATGGTCACCTTAATTGGAAGTTTAAGACGACGTAAACCCTGGGTATATTACGTCCGCTGGCCCCCGATAAAGGGAAACGGAAAATTGAAAGCCCGCAACATTCTTTTGTCGCGCGACAAAGTCGAGCGGGTGGCGCATAAAACGCGACTGGCGGAACGGAAACATGCCTTATTCAATGTGCGAACGTGCCAGGAATACACGCGTCTGATTGGGACCGGGGCATCCGTGCCGTTTAATATTTGAGCGCGATGCAGTCGGCGTGCAGACAGGGCCCTGTAATCATTCGCTTGTTTCGCTTTTTGCTAATTCTGTCTCCTCTCACGCCAGTCGGAAGGTCGTTGAATGATCCAACTCGAAACACACAGACGACCGATGATCACTTTGCACGTCATCTCGGTATATCAACAGCCGGGACTAATAGAGTCGATATTTGCCAAACATTGCAAATCGCAAACCAATTATCGTTCTCGACTGAACGCCAGTGTTGATAATCGTTCGAATGATCCATTATCAGGCCCAACTCTTAAACAAAAAGCTTCGTGGCTAATTGAATTCGAAGTTGAATTCCCGGCCGAGTTGCTAATTAGTTGGCGCAACGTATCGGTCATAACCGCGCGGCTATTTGGCTCGCGATTCGCCTGGAAAAAGTGGACTTTCCGGTACGGCCGACGGCTCCGTATGAAAATTGCACAATTCGGGGTAACAATTGGCGCGGGCGCTCAAGTATTAATGCTGCAAGCTGCGGAACACGATAGCTCGGCGTGCGTGGCGGAGGCGGGCAAGAACGACTTACGCCCATCTAATTTCGAGGGCACATTCTGCGGTATCTCACGAGGGGCTGTAATTCAGCAGCGCCCGGCTCGTCCTCGCCACCGCCGACCCTCCATCCTGACCCAACTCGCGCCGTCTCGCTCGCGCCCGCCTCGCCGCTCAGCCCACTTCTTCGGCGGCATAAAGGATGAAATGAAGCCGGAATACCACGCCCTGACTACCGTATCGCATTTGCGAACGCGACCGCGCTACGTTCGAAGACATTTCAGCCACTTCGCTATTATCTGCCTACCCGCTCGCTCGCCCGTGCAATTTTTATAACATTATTATTCAACTTGATGTATGCAGTGTCATATTAAAGGCCCGTCTGCGGACCCGAACCGGAGGCCCTGCCCGTTTTTTTTACCTTCGACCGATGGGCGGTCGCCCGGTGGATGCCGCCTAAGCTTTATATTCGCCATGATATGTAGCACGGATTTGTTAATTGAGGCGTTTGTTGGGTCTTAGAGCAAATTGGGGCTAATGCGAGGACAAGGCTGATTTAGAGCCGGGGCTTCGGCCCGAAATGCGTAATGTGGGCAAATTCAGAGGGGATGGCGTAATCCGGGAGATTCGGCGAAAAATGCGTTCAACTTTCATGTTCTTCATACAACTCTGTTTTTGAGGTTAGAAAAGGTTGAGTCGATTCGATAGAGGCAGCTGGCGAGTATTCCTTGAATGATTTTTAGTCAATTCTCGGATCTTGAATGCACGTTCCGTCCGTGTGGATATTCAGACGAAGAGAATAGATTGTAAAGTAAGCACTCCCGACGCTCAATTCAGTATAACTTCTTCGACACGGAACCCCGTTGGAATTAAACAAATCATCTTTGGCCACTTCAATCTCGCAGATAAGTGCGATGCGTCGAAACTCTCGCCGAACAAAAACTCGAAGCTATTTTCTTTAATTAATCTCCTCCGTTCAAATATTGGCCGACCGATGTCAAATCTGCTGTTAATTCGCGACTGCCGGCAAATCCGCCGCAATTTGTACAACGCAATTATAATTTTGACTCGAGCCCGTCTAATAACCGCACAGCTGAACGCGTGGTCAAACAGCACGTCGCATTTGCCATCGAAATTTCGGCCCGGCGCTTAGCACAACCTAATAAAGATCCCGTCTATTTATTCTGTCTCCTTCCGTCGCCGTCCTCTTCGCTTATCAGTCCGCGCGGCGGACGGCGTATCTCGCAGCCACGAAACGGCAAAGAATCTCCGGCCGTTATTGAATCAATATTGTGCGAAGCTATCGCTTGCTTTAGAACCGATACACTTCCGGGCGAAGTGAGACGCCGCTCCGGGGAAAGATAAAGAACGCTGAGAGGCAATTCTGGGGTGTCCGCGGCATCGATCGTCTACCAAATATGCCGTGGATCGTGCGATTATTCGAGCGTCGCACTATCAACAAGACGAGCAACCGGCAATATCGGACGGCCTGAAAGACCCGCGACTTATTTCCCGGTAATTAGAATTCAGTCGTCCGTCGACGACGTTTCCCCGTCGGCGACAATTATGCCGATGCGCCGGATAAAAGTCCGACTTTTAATTGGGCTCCGCCCGTATTTTCGTGTCCGAGCGAAATCGCCGCGCTTTTATTTGCCCGCGCCCGGACGTGCTCGCGATCAAACCTGCGCGGCTCCTTTGAAATGTTAATCCGATGATTAGCCGATATTGATTGCGCTTCTTCGCTCATTGTTTCGCCCGGCTGGTTGCGCCGCTTTTTCCGCCGTCCCTTTTTTCGCCGCGCTCTCTCTCTCGACGCTCGGTTTTTGTCGAGTAATTAATTTCGGCATAAGGGAGCCGGATTGGATTAAAATTTCGCCGCGTTATATAACGGGAAATAAAGGTTGAAAGTAAACGGGGCGTCCTTTGCGCCGACGAGTTTCCCTCGGGACCGTGGAACTGGCGGCAAAACGAGCCCTTTGTCCAGTCGCCCCTCCGAAGCAACCCGAGAATGCATCTTGAATTATAATTAATTGACTGACATAACAAAGCGTCACTCGCGTCGCACTTTTCTCGCCGCCGAGTTAATTCCCCCCCGCGACCATTTTTCCCGCAATTCATCCGCGCGACTCGCGCCCGGCAAAAAAAGCAAATTTATCGCGCGAATTAATTAAACTTACTACGTCGCTCCGCCGATCGGTTCATTTATAATACAAATCGAGCTGGAATTTGAGCCTGTCTTACACCCGACGCAGATCCCTTAATCCCGTCGATCACGTTATTAATCAGACGTCCGATAGCCGAGCTCACTTCCACGAACCTTAAAAGTCACTCCTGCAACAGTCTACCCGACAAAACTGAGGCTGCCACTCTTCACTTCGTGATTCTGAAATTGTTATTCGAACTTTTTCCATAATTTCCATAATTACACGGACCATCGGACGTTCCCACTCCACCGATTGTTGCTCCACTTCGTTGTTCTTTTTGTTCGTCACTCTTTTTCCTTTGTTTCGCGGCACCGAACGCGTCGGCGCAATCGTCAGCAAGTGCGCCGTAATATGACAAGCGATATCCGTCCTGCGCGACGACCATACGTTTTCATTAAAGGGCCGCTTGTGACGGCCCAAGTGACGTTATTAAATGTATAAATTTCATTTTTCGACAATCAGTGTCTTGCGAAATCCTCGGCTGACGTCGTGCCGAAACCGGACCCGTCGGCGACGCAGTCGTTGCCAATATTTCTGTCTAGGACGCCATTATTGGCTATTCAATTTTTTCCCGGCGGAAAGTCAGCAGCCGGCCGGATCCCTTTCAATAAGACTACTCGCCGTCGAATCGTTAATGTCACGTGCTGCGGCCCCACACCCCGCTTTTATCACCTCGACTTTCCCGTACCATTTTGGATTTATCCGTAATGCGTGCGGCACATTACTTATGAATAGGCCGGCTCGCGGTGCAAACAAACGCTCCGTGGCGCAACACGCACAGCCAACCCGTCAATCCGGCGCAGTTTCGATCAGTTTAATATTTATACGGAATACAAAGTATCCATAATTTAATTCGCAGAAAGAAGAAACGGAGTGGCGCTTCGTGCGATGCTGCATTTTCAGACGGAGGGTACGAACGAAAAGCGAATGGGGAGCTGCGAAATAATCCGCGCCTATGCAATATTGCAGCCAGTCAGCTTCTGCTGCTCGCGATTTTCTCACGATGTTGCAAAAGGTGGAATTATACTGTGTCCATAGTTGGCTTCGATTTAACGACTATATAGTCGCATCAACATCAGAACGACTGTGACTGCAAACATCATATGAACTTCAGAATCTGGCGTCTGTTGCCGAAGTTGATCAAACGTTGACAAGCATAGTTTATATTACTTTATGATTGGACTTCCATAGAACGTTGTCTATAAACATCGACAATTTATGTCCACATTTAATATATAATTTTTAACATATAATTTAACTACATATAATACATATAATATACTACATTTGCTAATTCTGCAAATTATATTGACCTACATTATATAACTTCAATTGTAACCTTTTTGAGCCACTAACAACTTTATACTAGATTTATTTGTTCCTACACATTATTTGTGTGGAGACAAATCATTTTAACACCATCGAAATATTTCGCCTATTTACACCGATTGGTGTATTTATATTAGATTTCATTTGTACATTGAAAATTTACACCGGTACTTACACCAAATTTTAGCTTGAAAATTGATGAAAATATATAGACACGATTCCGTGCGAAATTTTACACCGGATTTTTTACTGTAACGTCGACTACAGTCTAACAGCGCTGGTACGATGTCAGTACTATTCATTTCAGCGTAGGTCTTCCTGTGTTTTTTGAAACCCACATTTTCAAACCCAGGGCTTCCACCCCACACGACAACTTCTGGCAGTTCAATTTGCCGACGGCACTCTTATTCGGGTTAATGTGCACAGCCAGACAAGAAAGTTCGGAGCTACTCGCGGACGTGCCGTTCGAGCCTAATATGCCGCGCGTACCTCGTTGACTCGGCCATTTTTTGCGCGCGCCCCTGTCGTCGCGCGATCCCACTTTCGCAACTTTGCGCGGCCCAGGCTTTTCCTCTTCTTCAACGACTTCTTCCACTTCTTGTCGTCCTTATTCCGCGCTATCTCGGAATCTCATTTTCAGAGGCATCGCGTGCCCGCGCAATCGAATTACGCGCGCTAAACGTCCCCCGGCTCCGCACGTAATCCACGCCCTTTTGTTTCGCGCGTCCACGTTGGAATGGCAATTTAAGGGAGTGACGCGTGCACGTGTCGCAGCCGGCTGCACCTGATTGCGATCGCGATTATGAAGTTTCTTTTGTGCCAACCGATCCTGCAGATAGTCGACGTTACTGAAATTTGACGTTAGTGACCTTTGAGCAGCGAACGCGAAATCCTGTCGGATCGGGCATTTGGGACGAATTCGTCCGGAACCGTGTTCCTCGAGTTATCGCTGCAACGCCTTTAATCCTGCCGACAAATGGAAGCGAAACATCAATTCTAATCCCCCGCGGTCGTTAAAAAGATGGAAGACGTCGGTGACGCTCATTTTCGGATTTTCAAATCCGAACACGTCGAACCCTATATATCGAGGACGAAGCAACGAGCTTCTTCCGGGTATTGGACGAGCGCCACTGATAGCATTAACCATCGCGCATCGCCATTCGTGAGTCGAATCGGAGAGAAGACACGGTCCGATTCGACGCGTACGTCCGAGTCGTTTTTCCGCGCGCCCGCACGATATAACGCTGGGCTCGAATCGACCGGAGATTCCGCGCGGGCGGTTTTGTTCGCCTTTTTGATGGTTTGTCTCGTTTTTGTCCCTCGCCCCCGAACAACTCGCTTTTTGGTAAGAATCCACGCACGTGTTTTTAAGAGCCGGGCGCGCGGCCTCGGGCGCCGTAAAATCTAAAATCATACGTCTCCGCGAGTGAAATAAAGTGGCGGGAAACGAGCCCCGGTATTGCGATACGCTTGGATACATTTTTCCCGTTGTTTCAGCGATGTCGCGTAATCTCGATCGCTCCACGTCAATCGCTTTCGAAATTCATACTTCCCGCTGCACAACGTTTCCGCCATTATCAGTACGGGTGACCAATTCGTTTTTTTCACGTTTCCCGTAAAACTCCGACGCTTTTCAGTCTCGTTTTAATGAGCTCGTACGGAGCTCCTGAACGGGTTGCGCGAAATTCGTAAAAACAAAAAGTAGCCGAAAAATAGCGGAAAGCTGACCTGTTTCGAAAGTTACTTGGTCGCGAATCCGAATTCGCGGCAAACAATCGCAGCGGCAAAAGTAAAAGTTTCGGTGGCCGCACGTGCAAATTTCACGCAAAGCTGCTCGTTAAATCATTAATATTCCCCCTCATTGGCTGCGCTCTCGGTGCATTTAACCTCACCTCGGAAGGAACATAATGAACGCGCCTGCAACCTACAATGTACTTGTTTCCGAGCTTCAGAACGCAGTTAATTAAACATTCATTTTCAAACTGTAATTTCTCGGCGTTTCAACTGCTTCGGCGTACGCGCGCGCGCAATTTGCCGCGCGCAAATTTCTTCGGCTTAAAGTCCTTCGGCTCGGTCGTCCGCGTTTTAATGCGGATGGCTCTTAAAGTGCCAGTCCGGGCGGTCGTAAACAAACGATTTATACCCCGCTCCGGCTGAACGCGAAAATTCTTCCCCTAATCAGATTTATTTGATACTCCACGGCGTCATAAATTACGGCCCCCTCGCGCGCCGTCTCGCCCGCGATTTAGGGCCGGAACAAAAAAGCACTTTGCGCTCCGTTCCTTACGTAACTCGAAATCGAGTCCATCGATCGCGCGAGCGGCCCGTCCGTTCGCCCGGAAAAAGTGTCGAACATCCGGCGCTCGATAAGCAACGTATTCGCACTCGAGAGCCCGATCACCAAAGCCGCCGATTAAACGCGTAACTTGTTGCGCGAAACGACTAAACGAGTCGCAATAACGCGTTGCTTTTCGCAAACGCCGCCCGAAGGGTCCGGCATTGTCTGCCCGAAAACGACCGGGCCAGCGCGCTTACCGCGCTCGCCCGAGCATGAATCCTCCAGCGAAACAATATTCAACTAAGTTTCCGCTGAATTCGGCATCCTGCCGTTTGCACGGTGCACGCCTGCGGAGTAGGCAGCTTTATGGCAACCGGCACCAGTGTATCTCTAATCGTGTAATCCCCCAAATACCCGTAACCCCGCCATTCTGGATGTTAACCACTTATGAGATCCAGTAATCGACGTACCGAAACATTGTTGGCTCAAGTGTCACGTTTTTAAGCGGCCATTGCAAGGCGCGCGCGCACGGGGATTAAATTGTTATTATGCTGCGAACGTCGCGGTGTTTTGCGTCAAGAGGTCGGGCGTTTTTCGCGGCGGTTGGTTTTTACTGGCAAAGAGGAATGTGATGATTCGACGAGGTGGATAAATTAAAAAAAGTGGATTCGCAAAATCGAGGTGTTATTGTTCGTCTGGGACGTGGTTGTAATTTGTAATTGTAAAAGGAATTTTATAAATGCGATGTCGATTTTTTGGGTGTTAGTGGACGCAAGAATTTCGGCGTGGTGTAGCTTTTGGAATTGAAAAAATTCAATATTCAGGCGACGAAAAAAATGCGTGAAAAAATAACTCTGGCGGTTTCCTTTGCGCAATGGCATTAATAAAATAGCGACTCCGATATTTTTGACACTTTCGTATTCCGCGCAGTTTACACAGGCTACGAAACCTTTTTCAAACAAAATGTTGTTTTTACTGCAATGTTTTTTGTATTCGGTTTAAATTAAAAGCTAAGTTGAAAGTCTCGTTTTTACGCGAATGTCAACAAGGTCTCTGCGCGAACTTTTATTTTCTGACAATACAAAATTGATTGATGTTGTTGCAAATATAGGGCACTTTTTGTACGCGATTATGTTATTATAAACTGTCAGTTTCAAAGAACACGTATTTAGAAGAAATAAACGGGAAAAGAGGTTAATACAAAAAACGTAATCAAATGGGAAAATTAAAATTGAACGAAAATAAATCCATATATATCATTTATGTCAAACAAAAACCTGATATTTCGAGATTTATTTTCATGCGCTTAAATTGGCACTTTTCAATTTTTTCACTTACCATATGGAAATTAAAGTTTACTTTAAACAAATATTGAAATTGCAGTTATCTCTATGTAAGTTTACTGGATTTAATTTTCATTATTTTAACTGATTACGCTACTAGTTTGATTCACTGTTCTATGTTACAACGCAAATTATAGAAAAGTTCATTAGTACATACTACAGTATTATTATTCCAATAATTAATTGCCCTGTAGAGTGTCGAAACTGAAATATGAGTTTCTGGTAATTGTGAAAAATAGCTCCGCAATATTGTGTTTACTGCAACATATCCATATGACATTGCGAAAGACAAATAAACGCGATTTAATATAATTAATGAAAACAATAAATTTACCTTAATGCAAACCGTAAACTGACTCGACATCGGCCTCGTCCGATTTATCCCGAATATTCACGAGGACAAATTTTCTCGCTTAAATCATGCAGCCGTTCATTCAAATCACGTCAATAACTTTCGATTCCTTATTAATTAGAGAATAATTTAATACTTGGTCTACTGACTCAAGACATTATGACCTTTAATATGTCGCGTTACCTTAATGATTAATAACATGAAAAGCTTTACTGTCCGCTGACTTGAAAATGAGATTGCCGGTGCATTTCCTGTTAATACATATTTTAACTGAACTAAACTTCAATATTTCAATTTTTTATCATACTATTATCATTCTATTAATTTCCTACGCAATATTTCCGTCAATCCAAATGACGTATTGCGAAAAACGGCCTGCAAAGATAATTCGAAATTCGTTTACAAGTTTGATTTACACGCGACACGTAGCAAATATTGCATTTGAATGAAAAACACATTCTCCGACGATACATCCTGCGTGTTGCGTTTGTTTCCATACCGCGACCTTTCCTCTCACCTCTACAGCACCCTTCGAAAAAGTCGCGCAACTTTTTGCTCCGGCGAGCTCGCCCCGAATCGTTATTCAAATAATTGCATTAAACCCGTTGCTGCACTTTTTCGGCATTAAAATTTCTTCTTTGCGCGAGTGCCTCGCAAAACACGCATTCCACCGAAACAAATTCCAGCTGCGCTCGTAAGATCGCGATTCCTCGTGAATTGCCCGAAAACTAATTCCTCGAAACATTTCTCATAAATACCCGGCAACGGTTGCGTCAATTTTTCGACTTTTCCTTGAGCGTTAAAAATGGCTTGGCGCATTAACGCCGCGCGAATTGATTCGACCCGATAAATTCGTTAATTTGTTTTCCGTTTTCGCCTGGTCCGTAAATTTCCTTTACGCCGCGTCTCGGGATACTTATTCCCGTCGGGGCGCGCGGCTTTTTATCGAGGGGTCGCTCGGAAAAGACGAGCGCCGGCGAGAAACAAACGATCGGGCCGTAGTTTCGTTACGCCGCGAGGGCCACGAGGAATTTATGATTTCGCGTGTGCCCGGGTCCACTTGGGCGCAGTCGCACACGTCGCCGCAAAACGAAAAACCGCAGGATAATTCGGCAAAGCAAACGCGGACGTTCCCATTCGCAAAATCTACTTTGTTTTCCCGAGGGTAACGAAGAGCGCTTCCACCTCTTATTTCCTCGTTCCGTCTGCTGCTGGCGCTCGTAGCGCCCCCTGGCGTCACGCCGCCCGGCGCTATTTACGCATCCTCGGCGTCCCCTTTGTATTACCGTCGCTTTGTAGGCATCTTTATCACGTTCCGTAATTTCCTTTTTCGCAGTTGCCCGCCGCGCCTGCATTAAATCTCATCAAAGAACGAGATCCCGGATCGATTCCCGACAATTTCCGAATTATTGGACGCGCATTCGCGATACTGCTCTCGTGTGTATCGCGATGCTAAGGTTGCGTTCGACAGAATAACGTGCATCCAATAAAGAGAGGAAGGACATGGCCAGACAGACGTCTGTCAGGTTGTCGATAAGTTTCTGGGTTATGCGATATTTATGTAGACGAGTGAATTTCATGAGGACCGAAAAGTAGCGTCGAGACGTAAATCAATGAAAGTTTCGTCGAAGGTGGAGGGGCAAAATTTAGCGACTGCTGGTCTGGAGTCGCTCGGGGAATATGAGACGTTACACAAATATAGTGATATCAACTACTGAGATTGCTTCCTCCGAAGGATGGCACTCTTTTTATGTCCGCTGCAACATATTTTCCTTCAAAATTCAGCACAAACGTCGAAGATTTCCGAGCCCATTGAAAGGCAACAAACCAAATCTTGTCCAAGAGTCCATAAAAGCCGGGACCCCGAATCACTTCGACACTCGCAGTGTTACATCGTCCATCCCGTCTCTCAATCCCTCCGGTCGTAAAACCACGACGAATTCAAACCTAAGAATGATTATCACGTTCGCCTTTACGAGCCCAACATTGTCACTCACACTTCTCTTCTCTTTTGTTCCAGGTAAGCCCAAGATGCCGACACTCGAAACAACCCGGCAGACGAGTGAGTCACCACCATAAAACGCCGATTTTCCCTGCTGACCCACATCCCTGCAAAAAGCCCGAAATTAATTTTACTCCGCGGTCTCGTACCCTTCCGCGCGAGTTATTGCGGTTGCAAAATCCCAACGACCTTCAGACGCGTCTAATATAATATTCTACAAGTATATACAAACACATATACAGTCGCTTTCCAACAGCCGGGCTTACATCAAACGCGCCCCTGTCTCTCGCGTCTCGCATTTTAATCCCCGACTCGGGCCAGGCGCATTCAAGTAGCCGGAAGATCGACGATTCCGTAGGAACGGCCGACAAAAAAGATAAATGTTTGAGGAGCGGGCCGACCTCCCCAGCCGAATTGTGTCCGGAAGAAATCTAAGTCGGACAAACAGGAATAAAAAGTCGGCACTGCATTGCGCCGTCACGTCCCACGGGCGTTCGGCTTCCGCCGGCGCGTTTCTTCCGTTCCGTTCCAGTCCAAGATGGTTCATTAGTTGTCGCAATGCAGGAGGACCTCGGCAGGTGGGGGCGGACGTAATGTGCGCGCCCCAGACAGGCCGTTAGTCCTTTCGCTGCCAAGCGGGGCTCTCCTCCGGGACGTCCCCGGGAATGGCAATGAAGAACGCCGAGCCAGTCGAGCGTGGCCGTGGATCGGCCGAAATCCCCGTGCCGCGTTCCGCGCCGAATTACGCCGCTGCCGCAGTGCAGCCATCGCCACTTTTATCCGCGCGCACTTGGCTTTGATTTATTCGCGGCTGCGGCACGTGTATACGCGCGGCGATGTTATTCTATCAAGCCCAACTTTTAGGCAAGATGGATGAGAGCGGGATGACGGTCTGACATGGCAGCGCCGACACCACTTGCGGCGAACCGCAATCGGATCATCTTCACTTAGATCTAGATTTTTTCGAGCCGCGGGGATCGCGGCTTGTAAGGACGGTATAACTGATGGAAAATGTTTAAGGAGAAAGAGGCTGGGAGGTTAATCGGTTTTGGCTCGAGTTGAAATTGATATCGAGAAGTATACTAGGAAGAAGTAGTGAATTTTCACGAAGATACACTCAAACACCGCGATACACTCGTCATGGCCCCGGTTAATTCGAGATCGAAGTAACGAGCGGCCAATTACCATGCACTTATTTTCGTTCTTCATAAAACAATTTCCACCGCGCGGAATCAACAATTCAAAAAGCCCACTCGCCTGAAGCACCGCCCTCTCTGCGCGGAATTGAAAAAGAATTCGACATCGCGATTTACATATTTCTGCGCGCAAATTCGGAGACCCCTTTCAAAGCGCGCACTCTGCCGGTCGTTCGATTACGAAAAGAAGCAGCCCGTGAATAAAGCGCATTAATTAAAATTCAAATACCCCATTCCTCGTGAAAACTTGGAATGAGAAAGTGGCCGCGTGATTAACGCGTACTTGCCGCGAAAGTTTCGTTGCGGCCACGCACGTACTCGGATTCGATGTGGCGAAATGTAGCGTCGCATTCAGATTGCGCCTGACGTCGGGAACTCAATCGGAAACTCTGCGAAACCACGAGTTAATCGAAACTCCGGCGCGCCCTTCTTCGTCTCCATAACTCCGGTCTTATCGGCGACGCGCCTGAACTTCGTGCCTTCTTGTCCCAGCCGGGTAAAGCACGCGGCGAGACAACTGCGCCCCGATGCAGGCAGCATCTGCGACACGAGCGTATTCCATTCCCGAGACAAAAGCCGCGTGATTCGTCGCTGCAAAACGAATAAAGTCCGTTCGACGGTTCCCTCCACTCGAGCGAGCACAACAACCCTCGGTTTCGCAAGACGAACGTCTCCGCCATTTTTTCCGACGACGGATTCTACGTTGTTCGCGGGTCGTCCCTCGATCGACTTTCCTGGCGAAATTTGCCGGGAATAGTGCGTTTCGATTCGAGTTATTAATTTCGGACGGGGAAGCTTCGATTTTTTCGTGCCCCGGCACTCTGTCTTGTTCGCCTGGCATTGTTCTTTCGGATTATCATTTGTTCCGCCGGCTGGGCGCTGCATGATTTATCGGACGGGTAGTTCAACATGTCAACGAAATAAGAAACTTTTATTGATGTCTGATTTATGACGAAAGATAGTATCGAGCGGTGACGAAGATTAGCCCTGTGATTGAAAGACGCTGTTGGTTTTTTGCACGGCGGTTTTCACCGACAGATTAAATGGTTCGCGCACTAGTTACCCATGAATATGCACGCGCGTTTTGTTACACTTTTTGCAATAACAATGAAAGAACTTCCCGTGGAAAAATAGCTGTGCGCGATGAATTGCTAATCTGTGGTCGGAAAGCCTGTTTTCGGCTTCGTCGTTGCTTTTCGATCGAAATGCAAAATTATTTAAAACACTCCTAATCGCTCCTGTGACGAATAACCGACCCCTTCCAGTGATTTCTGCATTTTTCTCTTAAATGCCGGCACTTTCTATTAAATCGTCGAATTTTTATAATTTTACAAAATTCCGATAAAGAACAAATCTGTACGAACTCCTCAATCACCTCACGCCCAACATCGTCAGAACCAGGGTCATCCACAATTTACAGCATGGATTCTTCAACCATAATTTCTCTATTCCTTCCACTCCCTTCTATTGTATGCCCGCATGGAAAAAACAAATCTGGATTCAGTCTGGCCATCGGACTATCGCCAAGCTACATCCAGACTATGTCCAGACTATTGCCAGACTCTATTCAGTCTGGCAATAATCTGAATTAGTCTAAAAGTCTGAATTAACAATAAAATGGATATAGTCTGGACATAGTCTGGCTATAGTCTGGTTCAAGATTGTTTTCCAGACATTGCCAGACTCTATCGAGACTCTTATTAGTCTGCATACTGGCAATGGTCTGAGAAACGATCCTGAGCCAGACTATATCCAGACTATTGCCCGACTAAAATGATTCTGGCTATAGTCTGGCAATAGTCTGGACACAGTCTGGATATAGTCTGGCAATAGTTCGGTGAGCAGACCGAATCCAGGTTTGTTTTTTCAACGCGGATGTGAAACCGCAACCCCATATCGGGTTGCGTTCCCGCCACTCGAAAACCTAATTTCCCCAAGACACTTGTCCTGCGATTAAATCCGCGGAACGCGCATCTTCTCCCCCCATTTTATTTTTCCCTCTCTAATCTCCGTCTTCGCGCGACAAAGCTCTCTACGGACACTTCTCGCCGTCAAAGTCGGCGGTACTCGACGTCAGTCGCGGCCGATCGGGCCTTTGAAGTGCCGCGCGGCATTGTGGCCCGCGATCGATTATTCATTTCGCCTTTTGCGTGGGCTCAATTATCCCGGCGCAAGTTGCAATTTCATTGAGGAAAATGCGCGAGCCTTTGTGGGTTTAGCGCGCGCCTCGCGTCATCCGGACTTTCATTATTTCGTAATGCGCCGCAAGATCCGTCGGGATCGGGCAGGCGGGTCACGTTTCCGCATAATTGCGAAGACGAAAAAGCCGCCGAACTTTGTCCGGCAATCGGGCCAACTTTCGCGATCTGCTAATTGGCCGATTACCGCGCAATTGTCGGTGTTTATCGGGCGCGTGATTTACATGCAGTTATTGTCGCGCGTAATTCCGGCGACAATGCGCGGCCAGTCCCGTTTTTGCAGTTAAACGCGCTAAGTCCGAGATTTGGATTTTATTTGTCAAAAGCACGCGAGTCGCGGCGCAGATCCGGCGGAACATCGTTTCGCTCTCGCTGCGCCTAAAAGGGATGCAGTGTCGGCGGGGGATCGGCCGACACGGGCCGCCGATTTGCGATACTTCGACGAATTAATTGGCGGGCAAGAGTGTTGCCGCTGCCGGGAACAATTAGGCAACTTTTGCTCCCGGCGAGCAACTTTCCGGCGAGCGGCTGTGAGGATTAAATTATCACGCCGCAACGATTATCTGGGAAAAAGGGGCTAAGCGGAGACTGGCGGAGGATTAAGGCGGAAAGAACTTGGCGGCGTTTACCCGACGAGACAATGGCGCGAATTTACAAACGACGCCTAGAGACGAGCCATTCCGCGAGATGCTTTCGAGACGTTTTTTTTTAATCGCGGACTGATCCCGGAGAATGTTCTATTCAGTAGAGTATCTAAAAAAGAATAAGGTAGTGGTTAAAAAGATGTGAAAAGAAATGATGATACGTTTTCCTGATCAGTATCCCAAGTAGAAATTCTAGAAAAACGTTAGAAACTAGCAAGTATTACTAGTTTCACGCTATAAACTCTCAATAAAAACTTGCAAGAAAATCGTGAAAAAGTCTATACTAGAAAAACGTGTGATATTTTGGCAAGTTTCTAGCGAAAAAATCTAGAGGCGGTCTCGTCACACAATTTTTTAGGTTAGAAAGCACAAATTATTCGCAAGAAAATCGAAAGTTTTTCTAGACTAGATAAATGAAAGTTAAACTCACAAATAACTTTCCTTGCAAGTAATTCGTAAGTTTTCTTAGTCTAGAAAAACTTACGAAAAACTAACGAGTTTCTAACCTCAACTTACGAAAAACTAGCGAAATATCTACTTGGGATTTAGATGTTTTAGTCTGAAATGAAAATATTTTGTTATTATCTATGTTCACATGGAAAAAAATTCAATTATAATTGAATTTTTACAGTTTGAATATTGATCTTTGGATATTATCACTTTGGATATGATCTCAACACGAGATCGGATTTTAACCACTTACCGTTAGTTTTATACTTAATTAATGATTTGATTAAAATATTAAGAACCTCAAAGTTAATCTCACAATGATTGATTGTAAAATCACAAAAAAAAATAGTAGTTCTATTCTATTCTATTACGTTATTTCTTCTGACCTTGAAGATCAACAAGAATAAAAATCAACTTCTGTGACCTTGAATAATTCTTGAAAGCAGATAATCTCAACATTAGAAAGCATTAATATCTCTCAAACTAAAGTCTCATCCGACAGCGCTCGCGGTTTGACCGCGAAGTTCGCGATCGTCGCGCCACTTGTTGCGAGCGCGTCCATACAACATCGAGGGGGCCAGCGGATTCAAAGGACACGATGATCCGCGGCTTTTGACGTCTTGATTATAAGCTCGGGATAATTAACAGCTCGGCTGGGTCCACAGGGGGATTAAGTTTTCTCGACTCAAGGAGCGGCGCGCGCCGGATCGGCTTTGGGTAGCGCCGGGATAATTAATGAGCCCTACGAGTCTGTAATCAAACGAATACTCTGATTGGCGGAGCCGCGCTCTGGCGGTTTTGACAAACACGGCTTAATTCCGGCGTGTCGGCGCGCAGACCGGTCGTCATTACGGAATCATTTCGGCCCGACACGCGACACACGCAACCCGAGTCCCGGTAATCAGCCACGGGATACCGATCGCGACCTTTAATCAGCGTCTTCGCAGCCCCTGGAATCCGCAACCCGGCGTACGTCGTCGGGACGACCGTTCCCCTTAATCCTTATGATTACTCGTGCGACTTCCTGTTCAGCTATTTGTATTCCATTCGCCGGATTTCCCCTTTGTCGTTGCTTGGTTTGTCCGTTTTTCGCCACCGTTCGTCTTGATTTCACACTTGCTGCGACGGACGCTGAGCGGACGGCACGTGATCGGACTCAGCGGATCGGGCGCGCGAACGCATTATCGCGATCTCATTTAAATTACGGCATCAGCGTCGTCGAGGCACCGGGACGTGACCAGACTTGACGGATGCGGTGTAAACGAGCGCAGGGATTCCCCTCGCAAGTCGACATTTACATAGCCGGCAGCCGAAATGTGTTGCCGCGACAATGCGCGTAACGAACCCCGCCCGGTTTCGTCGCCTTGTTTATCGCGCGCACAATTAAATAAATATGCGAACAAATAAACAAACGACACGATTGCTGTAATTGTCTGGGCGCTGATGAGTCGCATTCTTGCCTCGTAACGGACGTAACGGGACGCGCGGATTTTGCATAAACAGTCGACGGAAAGCATCGGCTGTTTGGGATTCGCGCGGTGTTTTAGGGGAAAAGTTCGCGGCGATGTTTTTCGGGTTCACGAAGTTGGACAGTATTTTTCGGGGCTTCGCGTGGAAATCCGGATGACGCTTTTCTTCTTCCAAGGGAAAAAATGTAGATATCGCGCGACCCCTTGAAGCGTCGCATGAATATTTGGGTTGCCGCGAATCGAATGTCATGCGGGTAAAAACTCGGGCGGGTTAGTTCCCGCGCTCGAGCTTGTTTGCCGTTTTAATTAACTGTATTAATAACTCACGCGCCCCACGTATGACTGCTGTTTTAAACTCGCGTCCGAAATTTACGAGCGCGCCGTTCTGCTGACATTCCGCTTTAACGTTACAACGTAATTCAAGTTATCCCGCGGACAAAGTATCGCGGGTCCAACAAACTCGGCGCGTTCTTGAAATGGAAGTAGACAAAAAGTTAATTCCCCGATTAAATGACGCGCCGCGTTGTTTTTGTCGCGAATCCCGCTTCGTCGCTGAGAATGGTCACGTGTGAGTAAATGGCGTTGTGAAAAATGTGGACGATATATAATATAAGATAACCGTCCTTCGACCGCTGTAACTTCACATCATTTGGTAGTGTCAAAATGTTATCGAAAAATGACTTTTACCTTGTTTACCATGTCAAAAACGGATTTTCCGAAATTTTTTTCTCCCAAACGGTCCGCACGATTTTAACGAAACTCTGACCACAGGTTTACCGTTTCACGAGCATCATTTTGTCAAAATTACAGCCAAATCGGTAAAGTTGTCGTGGCGCAATTAAAGCGTAATTTTCACCTCTGCATAACTGATTCCTGTATCGCTTTTCTTAAACACAGCGAGATCATCGTTAATTCGCTCACAGAAAAGCGACTCGTTTCCTCGTACTAACTGTCCCCATAATGAAGCGAACTTATACATTCTATCGCGAGGGCCCGAGTTCGCACGAGCGAATCGTTTGGTTCTCGTTGAGAGACCTTTTCCTCCGTGTGTGTACCGAGGCGTCATAAAGTGTCGGAATATATATAGACGCGCGTTGAATTTATGAATGATGAAAAGAGCAAGAGCGCGGCGTTCGACACGGCGAAAGGGCCGACGCGATTTTGACAGGCGCCACGATAAATCTCGCGGCGCGGTGATTTAATTCGATCGCGAAGTGGGTCGCGTTTCGGCTTTTCGGCGGCATGCTCGAAGCAATTTCTTTACGATCCGCGCGGTATTCCGACGCGATAAAGAACAGCCCAGCGCTTCGTGGCAGTCGCGATACAACTCCGCTTGGAACGCGTTCAAAACGCTGATGGAAGGCGGCAGCTGAAGTTTATATACCACTTTCCGACATATCGGGCGCATGTATAAAAGGGACGTCGTTTGTTACACGTCTGCCCGCACGCATTACCAGAACAAAGCAATGACTATGCCGCTTTCCCGCGGATTTCCTAATTATGTGTCGTTCCGTTTTCCGAGAATAACTTTTTGGGATTTGGTAGACGATGTTGCACACTTTTCCGCGATCTCGCAGCCTGTAGATTCTCGGCAGGCGTATTTCGGGTTGTTGCAAAAATGGTTAAATATAGCGACGACGGTCACAATGTTGGACTGCGGAGATTGTCTGACCCGGGAAATGATGTTAGGGACAACTAGGGAAGTCGATCAAAATTTATGTAATGTCGTTTTCGTAACGCCGAGATTGAATTGCATTAACTCCAACGACTCGCGGCCTAACGATAGAATTTAAATTCGCCGGCGACAATCGCTAACCGTACCCGGAACCCTTCAACCGTACCCCGGAAGCCCCATAAAAATTCATGCCCGACAATGTACGCATTCGCAACCGCGTTTACCGTTCGATATTAATCTCTTGCAAAAAAGCGCGTCGTCCTATTAATTCACTTTTTATTGTCACTCGGCAAGCAAGTACAGCGCGAGCCCCTAAACTACACTATTATTACGTTCCATCGTCTGCATTTCGCAATTATTTTTTACTGCGTCTCTCGGAATCGATACCCGCCGACTATTATCAAAATATATTGCGACGCAGGGTGAATACATTGACATAAAATTCATCAAAATTACAAGCCCGCCCCCTACAGCACGAGCGCACTAAACCGACGGTTGCGGGAAAAAACAGTTGCGCCGCGCAATAAAAAGTTGAAAATAATCAAGCCGCGGCGAGGAATCATAAAAATGGCCTTCGAGCCGCAACTCTGATAACGTTTTACGGCCGCGCTTTTCCGGAACCGCGCTCGGCCGCGTGGCGCAAAAAAGGCGCGCTTTACGAGTCACTGTGACTCACGGTTGTTCCCCCCCCCCTTCCCGCGTGAGTCACGCTGCAATTCGCCAATTAGCGAACTCGCAGTAATCAGATGGCGAAGCGATGTCGATACCGTACCCTCGCACTGACTCACCACGTTGCGCTTTTCCACGAAACGCCGCTACCCCCGCAAAAACGCTCGCACGCACATCCGCGTACGACCTCGCAATATATCGAAGAAAATGGGAGAAACGACAAACGGAACGACGAAACGATCGAAGTGCTCGTTCGCCGCTCGTTTGTCCTGCGAATCAATTGCGAGCGAGCGTCGAATTTGATTAGACTGCATGATACGACGAGATTGTCGGATAATCTGCGTTAGTCAATCGCGAACATAATTTCACACATAATTTATATACCGGGAAAAGTACGAGCGGCGAATGAACGCCGCAATCGGGTCATATCGGGAACAAGCTGCGTGAGAAAATATGTAAAATTGAGTGAACATAAGATTGAGCAGACGGAATAAAAAATTGTTGATAATGTTGCGGTACAATCAATTTTTGTAGAGCGGGAACCGAAGTTCCAATTCGCCTCTCGAGTTACAATATTTGTCCATGTGTTGGTGAGTATTTTAATTCGAATACGATCAAACATACAAATAAAAGTGGAGTTTTATCGTGTCACACGTGTGTCATGAAATGTAGTGAATGCCGATGCAATATTAAAGTAGAAAATACAACATATTTTCGCTGTTCAGTGGGTTTGTATCTCTTGAAATGTTGACGAATTTTTCAATTCGACCACTGAAAATAAAATAAGATGAACTTGATGAAACTTGATTTTTCAAATTAAGATAAATGTATGTTCTTTTTTATTATTTTATGTAACACTTGCACGGAAAATACCCCATTATGAGTCCGATTTCAAGGTGGAACTGGTCTCATTATCGACCAGCCTCATTATTGCCCTCTAGCAGGGTAATAATAAGATCATTATTGCCCTAGGATAATAATGACCTTATTACTGCCGTGGTGAAAAAATTTTTCAATTTCTTTGAAAAAATTCAAAACTTTCAAAATTATCAAAAATTTGAAAATATTTGAAAACTTTTGAAAATGTTTCAAAACATTGGAAAATGTTTCAAAACATTCGAAAATTTTAACCGATTTTCCTTAAAATTTATTCATAGGATAAAACGGTGAACTTCAACTGATTATCACTTAACGTGTTAACTGATAATCAGTCGATTTTTCTTTCCGTGTGGACCCCCACCGGGGACCTAGTGCTGCGGGCCCTGTACAATGATATATTTGTGCACTTGTTACATAAAGCACGGTATGGTGCACGGACGGAACTCTGATTATTGACTCGGGTGAAGTTGGCTACCCTCGATTACGCCTCGAGCTTTGCCCTCGGCTTCGTCTCGGGCAGCCACCCTGGTAAATAATCAAACAAGTTCCGCCCTTGCAGCATAATGTACTATTTTGAATAGAGCATTCAGATACAACACAGCAAATATATGTAAAGAGATCGAACGTCGCGCAATTTATCTTCTCCTGATTTTAATGTAGATTTTTAGAAAACCCTATTTAAAACGTTCTTCGTCATCCAAAAACTCGCCTAAGAACTCGCGCTTGCATTTTCCATTAATTACGCAACTCAAACGGCAAATACTTGTCGCGCGCAGCGCCAAGTCTGCAAAAACTCAAATAAAGGAGCCGGCAATTGGACGACTGTTTACTCGCGAGCGTCGTCGACTTGCGTCTTCTTTGATGTGCCGTCGCGCATCGCCGTCCGGTAATGACAGGCGATGACTTTTGTGCCGTCACCGTTGCGCTGTCGATTTGCCCCTCGGCGTCGGATCGTTCCGTTTTATCGGCGCGTAAGTACTCGTAAAGCCAAGCGCCGCATCGAGCCCGTCAATTTGGTTCTTATTTCCGACCCACGTTTCTCGCAATAATCACGCCTTTAAACATTGAGGCTGAATCCGCGCAATGACGAAACAACCATTGCATTACAATTCGTCGCGGATTTTTAATTGCGCCCAGATAATGGCTAACACTCGGACCCTACACTCGAATTCCCGGGGATTACAGTCCGATCGAATTTTTCGGCCAATAAAATACCTTTTCGAAACTTTCCGAATCTGAAAAATTGAAAAATTTTCCCTGCTATAAAAATAAAAGATTCCCAAAGTTGTCCGTGCAACTTCATTTCCGATTCCCGGAAGTTTGCGAATCGGTGCCACCGTGCAATTTGCGAAATGAAACGCGTCGTCCGAAAATAGCTTCGGCCACTCTCTGTTGATAAGACGTGCGCAGGTAACTCTCGTGACCCGCGCGCTCGCATGCCGAAGTGGCGCGGTTGCATTTTTCATAACCGCGTCAGACTCGGCGTCGCCCGTATCGCATTATACCCCGAACTGCCTCAGCAAAGCCCATCTCGATCCAGCCGAGCGCGCATTCGAACGGCGTAATTTGCTGCCGCGGCTCGCCAAAAGTTTGCGAGGCTTTTGTCTCGCGATCCCACGCGTCATGCCGCATCCGTAATTTATGATGCCCGATAGCGCGGATCGAGCGGAGAAAGATTACGCGGCCTTCCATCTGTCTTTCCAATGGAGATGTACGACTTTATAAAGCGTTTCCGATGGCTCGCATCCTCCGGAACTTTCGCGATGATTATTCGATGAAGACGGGCCAACTTATTCGCCGACGCGCTCTCGTTCGAAATTCATTTGTCAAGCGTGACGCGCAGCCACGTCGCTGACCTCACGTACTCCCGGGCCAGGACAATCCGACGCCGCCTTTAAGGTAAATTTGACTTTTTCTATGTCATTTGCAACGCGACCCGGGAAGTGCGCCAAAGAGGTAGTGACGCCGGAGTGGAATGCTGTAGTAAAAATTGCGGTGATGCTGAAATGAGGGCATGATCAGGATGCCATATTACTTGATTAGGTACTCATCAGCCAACCATTTAAGGTCATGACTGCGGATGTAATGCTTGGAATCGATATGGACATGATAGGGAAACCTGATCAAGCTCTTACTGTCACAAAAAAATACCATGACTATAGAGGAGAACTGAACCCTCGATGCTCTGTTAGCAGTCTGGCTTACTTATCCCTGAGCTATTGAAAGGTTTTATACATAAGCCATCGTGATACTCTATCACAGTGGCATGCTTGCCTTATGACAAGGCAAACCACTTGCCTTGTCATAACCTGATCAGGCCCTGGCAAAGTTAGCCTTATCAGGACATGTGGTTTCCTGACGAAAACCTGATAGGGTCTTGATCAGTTTGCCATATCATAACCTCACCAGAATTACCTGATCATGTCAGCAGTTTATTTGATGAGGCCTTGATACCGCATGCCGCGTATGGGGCATGCCACATAAGGGCCACGCCAATGCCAAGCGTTACATTCGACTCAATTCCTCATTAGAACATCTGATAGGAACCTAAAATAAAAAAATAAGGTTCTTATTATGAATCCTCTGATCATGCTTGTCTTTTCGATTCCTGATAAGGGCCACATAGCTGATGTGGCATGCCACATCACAATTTTTACTAGGGTCCCTTTCGGGACAAACACGGGGGTCAAACAACTGGGTTAATTCGCGCGACGGTTCGCGAGGTCTTTCCCCTCTCGCCTTCTTTCATCGTCGATGTTGAATGCCTCGCAACGAGCGCAATAAAGTAATCGCGGTTGGGAATTTGGCGACGTGACCGGGAGCCAACTCGTAGGCCGGCTACTTGAGATTGCGGCGCGCGTATGGACGCCCCTTAACCTTTGCCGCGTCCGCGTTTTTTAACACGAAATCCGCTCTTCTACATTCCACCGTCGCGCGGATACAAATCCAATTGGACGCCCGGGCGAATTTCGACTCGGCCCCGGTCGATCGCGGCAGACGGGGCGGACGCTTTGACAAATCTGACGTCAGCAGTTCGCGCGAACGACGGAGGGCCGCGCGCGTGCCATCCGAGCGCGATAATTCCGCGTCGTTTATTTTGCCGGCGCGTTATTGGACGTCCCGACGAAAACGGAAAGGCGCGACGTTTGACGAGTCGCCGGATAACAAATGATCGGCACGAAGTCATAAGCGGCGCGATCGTTTAATTCATGCCGGTGCCCGGGCGAAAATCACTTCCCGCCGATGTCCCGGGCATTACACTTTTTAAACAAACGCGCGGCAACTTTTCAGACGTCGATATCTTGGGGCGTGGTTCGCATGAAATAAAGGAAAGTTGCTGGGGGGTTTTGCGAAATGTTGGCCGATTCGGACAGCAATTAATTATGCAATTAGTCGAGCGGCAGAGTATAATGTCGTCGAATTTCTGGATCTTTTTCTTTCCTTGATTTAGAGCTCGTTTTTGTCGGTCGAGAGCCCTCGCCGGCGTCCCAAATCGGCTTTATAAAGAAAGCGAATAACGCAGGAAAACATCCACCGATGACACCGCTAAATTAGCGACGTCGCTCGATCCACTTGCGCGTGGGGTCCGGCCGCTCGTTTTGCTCGTGTCGACGGGAGACGAGCCCGTCCTCGTTTCGTCCCTCGGCGCTCTTCACAGAATTATACGATGTTGCTTATGCAATAACCATTTCGCTATGATATGCCGGATCGCAGTGAGTCACTCGGGAGAGCAGTCGAATAGAAATGCTCAGTCTGGGAATGGTAGGCGAGGGTCGAACGGGGGCTGAAGACGGCTGATGATGTAAAAATTAAATCAATTAAAACATAATACGCACGTTGCGGGCGCAGACGAGACGTGATGGAAATGCCGAAGAGGTGTGGAATTGTAAATTGCCACACTTTCAATTTCCGACACAGGATTTGGTGGGAGTATGATTCCTCGGAATTTCTATTCTTCAAAACTGTTCTTCGTATATGCAACTCAAATCCGAGTACTATTACTTTGATAAAGCGTGGAAGAAGAAATGAAGAGTTAGGAAATAGTCTGGATTATCTTAACGTAAGTTAAACTTTCTCAAAGCTGAGAGAAATATGAAACATTTTCCGGTTAACATCCAACAACAATCTTGTCATCGCCCCCGGAAATCTGCTGCAGTATTTCATTTCTCATCCGGAAAATCTCAAGCATCCCAGACGTTGATCTACAAATTTGACATTCTTCTCCTTCCGTCTTGCTCATTCCACGTGGCCGATTATTTGCAACTCGGGCCGACAGGGGGCACGTAGGTCAGCCACGCTGCGCGGAACCCCAGAGGCAGATATTATACCCTGATCCTGATCCATTTCGTAGGACAAGGCCATGATGTAAGAGCCGAGAGCGTCGGGGCGGCGGGGCGGTTCGAGTTGGCTTTACGGGGATAGAGAGTAAATGCCCCATGAATGAACGATGAGCCTCGGAGCCGATCCCGTCCATCGGATTTCAGCGAAAGAGGCTCTCGAGGAGCGCGTCCCTGGCCCCTCGGCATCTTCGACTTCTTCCTCGCTGCTTGACGATCAGACGCGCGATTCTTCTATGCCATCGCATCCATTATGATCCTCCTTCGGGCATACCGGATGAAATGACTATAATACTTCTTTATGTTTGCAGCATGCAAATCGCGGGATCCCACCAGCACTCACATCCCACGTCTGACCGTCAAACCTTCGACATAACGATAACCTGCCACGTGCATTAATGTCGCTCGCGGACAGATGCTCCGTAAAATTCGCCGATGAAAGATTCAAAGCTCGACTCTGATGTCTATTAACCGGCAAATCGCGATCTTGGTGACAAAGGACCTCTGTGTTTTGATTCGTTTTCGTACGGGTGACCTGAAGGTTATGGTTTATTCAGCCTGTGCCTTCCGTTAAAATAATTAGTTGGGCTTTTCCGCGGACTGATTAGGTGGCTGCGAGATTGCGAGAAAATTCGCCGGGCAAAAATGCTCGTGGAGAGGGCGCTCGGGTCGAGTCCGGTCGCGTAGACGTCGGTCGCTGATCCCCGGGGGTCCCGCGGGAGCCGCCGACGAAATTACGTGCGAGGGATCGAAGATTCCCGACCGATGCGAAACCTTAGCAGCCGCGAGGTAATTAAGGCTATCTGTACGTGGCTTGGGTTCGTGTTATTTGTTGCCACGGCAGTCCGGGCGTCGACGGAGTGAGCGGCTGATGATAATACACCGCAGCTCTTCGACATTATCGGTCTCGAATTAAGGTCATGAAATTCTGATACCGCAGTTACGAAGCTTTATTTCCAGTCGAGACGCTGATAATGCACGCCTGCGCTGAAAATGGTCCCCGCTATTTCGGGAAAGGGAGTGAACTGCGCGTGACGACGATCGGGACGATTTTAATTAGAATTTCGCGGTTCGGGGTTTTGAGAGGTAAATGAGAAGAGGCAGCTGGGGAGGTCGGAGAAATGAGGTGACAAGCGCAAGCAGAGAGATCACGATTCCGTTGGACACTGCGAGGGGGAAAGAGTTAGGAGTGTTTTGACCCCGAGAAAAGGGGAGGTGATGAATATGTAACGAAGAAACATCGGAAGCGTTTTTTAAATATTGTTTACCCTTCTGGATAGAGACGTTGACGGGACGGTGACGATACTTTCGTTGATGGGTTTCAAAAACTGTGCGTCATGAATATCTTGGGAGGATAGTCTGGAACTTTGGAATATGAAATTAAGAATTCTGAGTCGGAGGAAATCGCTTATCTGGACTGGGTTTTAGATAAGGTACAAGCTGAATGCATTGGCTAATTTATTGGGATTAGAGAATACTGTAATGAGTAAGATTATGCAAAGAGAAAATAACTGGAAATTGGTCGAAAAATTTATGTTTTTTATCTGTTCCCTAAATATTGCTTGTTTAATTTTAGATTCTTAAGGGAAATAACTCGAGAGAAAGGCTTTAGTCTAGATTTCTAATTAGTATCTGATTAATAGAAGGTTTTCTAATTTGAACGTGTCTTGTAATTATTTACCACGGCTAGTTAGAGCCACACATTTATCACTGAAAGAACTTCTAACTTAAGAGATTCACTGCAACAATTTGTTTAAAAATAATCCGACACATTATTTGTAGAGAAAGAAAAGTACTACAATTAAATTCTTTCTCGCTTATTAACTGTCAATATTTTTTTCATTCTCCTGCTACACTCACCACTTTTCTCAAATGGAAATACAAAATCTCACTCAAGTCCACATGTTTAAACGGTACAAAGATTTACTCCACTTCGGCTCCTCTCATCGACATTCGTCATTGGACGCTGAAAACATCGAAGCTGTCAATCGTCGCTGAATTCGCTCAATGCTACCATTCATTACAAATCCCGTCGTAAATTTCCTTTGACCTCAGGATGGTTGACGGAAAATAAAAATACGCATCGAATTCAATATACGAAATGTGGCGAAACACTGCGGACGGGCCCAGCTTTCAAACTTAATAAATCCATCGGTTGCGTCAGAGAGTCGGTTTTTTCGTATGCCGGCATTCCGGCATATTTCGGTCGGCCCCATTGCTCTCCCGTCTTTTTATCGGCGGAGGCGAGTCCGATTTTGTTCGCGCGGGTGAACGAGGTAACCGGATTTAATAATATCCCATACCAATAATAAATCAGGTTTATATTTAGCGGTCCCGTGGCTTCGGCCGAGTAACGATGCCTGCGAGCGTTTCCAATGCGGCTCTCGGAAAACGCCCTCTGGATTATCACTTTAGCCATTTTCGCGCTCTCGAAAAAAAATATCTGTCTCGTCACTTTCGAATTTAAGAAACTCGAACAAGCCTTGGTCGACAATTCGGCGGATTACTCCGACCGATATTGCGCTCGCAAAATGTACAAACGAACCGCGCGATGATTCATCCCAAGCCCAATTAAAAACAATCGCTCGCGTCTAATTGCGGAAGCTTTACGATGGTAAGCAACACCGGGCACGGAATTTATAAATCAATTAACCGCGCAATCGGATAGCGATCGCTTTTAATTGGAACCGTGCTTTCGTGCCACGAACTTTTTCGCTCGGCAATTCTTTCGCGATTCGTCAAACCGAACTACTTGCCAGCCGCGAGTTGCTTACTTATAATTGGGCCTCAGGTGCACGCCAATATACCGAATTGGAGTGTCGCACAAGGCATTTTGGATCCGTTCCTACGGTTCTGCAGTAACAATTGCTTTAATGCTGAGATAAAGGTTTTATTATGGTAACACATCACCTCATCAGCACATCATCAGATATCCGTTAGATTCATTAACCCACACCAGGTTCTGATAATGAATCTGACGTTGGTATCGGTATGGAATTATCAGGATACCTAAATAAGAATCCGACGGTACCACGAAAATTGTCGATTTAGAGAAGTGAACACCAGCTGCTTAGTTCGCAATTTGCCAACGTTGCCACCGAATTCTTACATCGATTCATATATAAGTGCTTCCAGGATATACATTTCTTAACTCATGTACATCTATTACTCTGATGTAACTTATCTTATAAAGGCCTGATCAGCTTAAGATCAGACAAATCATATCAGAAGTGTAGATTATCTGATAAGGTGGCAACCAAGGAATCCTAATCTGTCCCTAGTGTATAATACCTGAAGTGCCATGTCCCTCAAGAGGGAGGCCGTGGTTTGACCTGATATGATTCTTATCATGTTATCCTTTGATTTTGTCTGCCGCACCTATTCTACTACGTTTATCGCGGACTTAACGCTGTCGTCGTCGGACTAAGTCTACAATTTGTCCTTTCATTATCGCGGCTGTTTACAAAATGCCGCGGCGTTTCCGGGACAAGAAACTTAAATAAAAAGGGGAAGCTGCGTAAGAAGAACAAGAAGAGCGAGAAGAAGAAGAACAAAAGTTGTCAGCGCCGCCGCGCGCTCCGAGCAATTTCAAATGGAAACAAAGTTGCAAGTTAGCTCGGCGCGTCCCGCTTTGTCGTAGTTGCGCGGCGCGAAAAGAGAGCGAACGTGTGCGCCGTGAAAAAGGAACGCGACGTGGTGGCCGCGGGAAAAGAAAGGGGCGCGATGGGTCAGAAGTGGCGGTTAAACTCTTTTCCCGATGCATTAACCGCACTCGCTCCAACCGAAAGAACCGCCTTCGACGCCCGACAGAAAGGCGAAACTTTGAATCAGATTTTAATTAAACGCGAAATCGTGAAATGATTTCCCGACGACGCCGGAATTGCACGTACGCGCGCAACTCCAATAGACCGGGCCGAAGTTTCGCATAGCGCCAGATTTATCGTTTATACGCGGCAGCCGGGAGACGGAGAGGCAGTGGAGAGGGGAGTTGGCAGGGAAGGACGGCAAAAAAGAGGGCGCGCGCGGCGGGGCAAAAGAATAATAAACGGAACGGGGAAACGACGAACAGGTGCTCCGCGTGAAATTAGTTTGGAATCTCCGACTTGACCCGCGGTGCCGACTTCTAACTTTGTTTCCTGGACGAGCGTCGATCGGATGGCGAGGTTCTGCCGAGGGCTGCTTGATGGATGGCATAATCGCCCGCGGCATCTTTAATTGCTTTATTTCTTTGAGAGTTTGCTGGCGCCGCGATCAAAATTGGGTTACGAAACAAAAGCGCCGCTTAATGAAAAGCTAATGGCTGAGAGATTGCCAACCGAAACGTAAATAACCCGAAGCCGCCTAAACGCGTTGGAAAAGGGGCGAAAAATGGAGAATTTCATTTTGACGAGGAGCAAACTGTCGATAAAGGCGTCCTGGACCAGCGCTTTTCTCATGTTTTTGCGAATCATTTTTCGGGTGAAAACGGCGTTTTTGTGTTTCTTATTTCGGTGAGATTTTCATGAACAACATTTACTTTCGAAATGGATCCGTTTCCACAAATTGCAGACTCCGCGAGAACGTGTCCGAGTTTTTAGTACGGGCGTGTATTTCCGCGGAACGTTTTCGCAAAATTAGGGGAGCTCTCAATGGAAGAATCGCCCCAATCTGCCTTTATTTTAAGCCACCTACCGGCATTCGTCCGCTAAATTACGATCAAAGCCGCCATTCCTCTTGATTCCGGAAAAATTTCTTGCCTCGAGGAATTCGCCCTCGTCGCGCAAGTACCGTCTTTTGACCTCAAAATACTGCGCTCGTGCAACGAAAAACCGAACGCCCCAAAATTGACTGTAGAATATCCCATCGAAAACCCGCGCGTCTAGAAACGCTAAAAATACATGGAAACGAAAAATCGTTCTGAAAATCTTAACCCCGAACGCGCAAAATTGCGTGGAAAAGCTCGGCATTTACACAACACGCCGGAAGCGATATAGATGAATAAAATAAGCCAGGCCGATGCCGATAGCGGCGATACCCCGATTATAATCAAGCTGCGGAAAGCGGGTCGTAAATACGCGCGGCCTTTCAGCGCCGCGAGGCTGCAAAGGAACTACACGACAAAAGTGAACAAACAATTTCCCCACTTTGCCCCAAACAAGTGAAAAAATTGTTAAACAAATTTCAAAGAGACTTGCGACAATCCCGCTAAACTAATTAGCGGCTAAATAGGCGAGTGCCTTTGTCAAATTAGTAGCGGTTTTTTGTGCGATCTCTTTTTCAGACCTTAGCCTCCGGATTACAATCATATAAAGCGACGGGTGGAAGGGACGGGGGCCGGAATAATGAGGTGACGATGTAACGCACCGACGACGGCTGCGCTCGTGTGGCCAGAGCGAAAAACGAGATCGCGGTTTCCAGTTGCAAAGTCGAGCGCGAGGGGGCGCCAGCCGTTTCCCGCCCCTCGGCACACCCGTCTCGTATTACTAATTTATTATTAGACGTCAGGGGCTTACGTCGCGTTACGACAGGATTTTAGCGGCGCCCTGTGGTCGCGGCCAACCGAAATAACCGCGCTCTTATTAATTTAAACCCCTCCCCCGCCGGGGTAGATCGAGCGTGCAATTCGCACCTCTCCCAGCATACCAATTATTACGGCTACTCGCGGAAAAAAGCCACGGGAGAGATTCGCCGCGTGATTACGTGAGCGTGATGCGGATATCGCGAAGGGCCGTTGTTTGTGAGTAGGTGATTTTTTGCGCCGCGCGGGCTATTCGATTATGATAATGACGCGGGATGTTTGCGTGGATGGTGATGAATTTTTATAAGAATTTTTCACAAACCGGCGCGCTGGTTTATTGAATTGCGCGTCGAATGACGCATTGCTTAATCAAATTATAACGATTTCGCCGGACAATTATATTTCGATGATATTTTGAAATTCCGTTTTCCGTGGCTGCGAGCATCGGTGACAGCAAATTGAAATCCAATTGGCGCGTTGAAGTAACGTGCACTTTCGAATCATTGATCATAATCTCCGCCATTAATCAGCCGTCGCGTTTTCCAATCATTTTTCCGGCTCCGTCATTTCCCGCGTGATGTTTGAATTAATATAATTCATTTGGTGTTGCGACGAGCTAGATAGGCCGGCGGAACAATGCCGGACGAAATTCAAATTCATTGGATTTAATTAAACGAAATTCAACGAAAATGATAAATTGCGCCCCAGTTGCGCGCGGAATCATTTCGAGCGGCACTGACGCGAGCGATGCCCGACGCGACATTCTTCGTCAATTACCGCGATCCTTTATTTATAAAACCCCGTGCGATCGATTTCCCCGTGACATTCGTAAGCGCGGTTCTCACGAAACGCTGCGCCGACATCACGATAACCGGAACGTCGCGACGTGCATTATCGCACGCTACCGGCTGACAAGAAAAGTGCCGATTTAAGTAATATTTGCCGAGGGGGTGATTAAAGTATCATTTCGGCCGTAATTATGCTTGTAAATCAAGTTCCGTGGCCCGCGTGGAACTTGATCTCAGATACGCGACGGCAATTTATATCGCGCTTAATTTAACTTCGCGTTTCCGAAGAGCGCAAATTACACTGCTCAAAGATTTACAACTTGCGCAATCACGCGAATCGCGTACGCAATGCGAGCTGCACACTCATGGAAAAGTTTTCTGCGAATCAACATGGAACCGCTCGATCGCGATTTCCAGGGTAATATTTCGTCAACATTTCGAACGCGTGATACGATTCCAGAAAGTTACATCCAATGCAAAAAATAATAATATCAGCTGCTTTGAAAGTTCAAATTGAAAAATTAATATCACTCTGTAAAAAATTTGGCAGCTGGATATTGAAAAACATCAGCTGCTTGCCTCCTGAACTGAGAAAAATTGTGGGAGTTGGAACAACTACAAACTTTAGTTAAAAGGAAGTAAAAGTTGTTTCAACTCCAATTTTTAGTTGTTTGTAGTATGCACAACTACGATTCGTAGTTAAATAGTCCATTTAACAGCAAAGTATACTCATATCAACTACAGTTAGGAATTAAAATGGTTACAACTCCATTTTAAGTTGATTCTACTACGAATGCAAGTTGTTCCAACTCCCATATATAGTAGAACTGCAAGGATCGTAGTTAAATCTATTACATTTCGGAGTTGATGTTACGACGATCGGAAGTTGAAATGGCTGTAATTATCGGATCGTAGTTACATTAGCTCCGAAATGTAGTTGTAGCTGTTTCAACTCCCATTGTAGTTGGATCAACTAAAAACGACTAAAATTTTTCTCAGTGTACACGTATTCTGGATTCGGAGACTTCAAGTGTAACTGATTTTGGTGTGAAATTTTACTCAAAGCCGGTGTAATGTTTACTGAATGTAAACATGAACTGTTACACTCAGTGGGGTAAATGCAAGAAATTCACATCATTTGGTGTGGACCCAAAATAATCAATTAAATTTGCTGAATTAAGGTTTATATCGTAGCAAAGTGGAACTACTGACATAATATTGACTATTGTTCATAATGAAACGCATTAAAATTACTTACAAAACTTTTATAAACAATATATTTATATAAATCATGCACGAATTAGAAAAAAAAACAAACAAACAAGCAACAATTGTCTTGATCAGTATCGCGGTGTTCAGAAATACTTACGTGGGAAACGTATAAATTATACGTGGCAACATGGTAAGAAATTAAATGTTTACAAATGACAAGTAACCTTCATGACCCAAAGGTTGAAAAAATGAATTGAAAAATTTAATGGAAAAAATAGAATCTTGTCTATAATTCGCAAATTATCTAATAAACTTTACCACGATATTTACTCCTAAAATAGGATATTTTACTCCTCGACGATGTACATTTATCTTAAGTTAAACATTCACGCGATCATTCCGAAAACTTACATCTTCACCCGTAATTTAGACCGTGTTATTTAAATCACACATATTATTCTGTTTCCACTTAAATCTATCGAGGCTCAGTATTGAGTAACATAAATTGTCACTCCTTTTACTCCAAATTAATTAAAGATTGTTTAAAGTAAAAAATGTCTGCAACGATTCAAATGAAAAATAAACATTAAATCAAATTACTGCGCAAAAGAAAGAAGACGAGAAGGTTTCACGACAAGATACTTATTATAAAGTATTGTATCGTTTACATATGTAGCAGAACTATCCACTGTATACGGTAAAATATATTTTAAACCAATAAAATTTTCTTATCTGCAATAACTCAGCAGTTAAGCAAAGCTTGACTTACATTTAGACTAAGGATATGTTTAGATTTGAAACGAGTAATGTTAATCCTGCGCATTCCTGTATAAAGTAAGATATTAATTTGAGTAAACGAATCTTACTAGGACAATAGGTTATCTCCATATCTTAATTAAAGATAATGGTAACTGTTTGTAAATTTGGGAAAATTCAATTGTAAAGTTTAACTGAACTACCACTTTAACCTAATCGTCAAATAAGTGATAATTCTCAACTGCAAGTGACAATACATACATCTCTTTATCGCGATACTTCATCTGATATGCAGTAAAAAGCTCAAAATTGCCATCTTGATGGTTACCATTGTTCTCCATTAAGGCACGGATGCTTAAGTGCGCAGCATTGAAAAATTAAAAAAGTGAAACCACTTTAACCAACCCAGTTTCCGCGAAGTTGCACCAATAGTTCATAATGGCCTCGGAAAAAAGTATCTCTTTCTTGTCATATTGGCCGAACGACTGGTATTTATCTTTGTTCAATGGCATGCCGAGGACGTAGGGCAGCTCCTCCCCGTAAACCGAGCGCTGCAACTTTTCCTGAAACCCGTCAAACTCGACGTCATTTTTTCGACGAAAAGTCAAATTCTGCCGGCATAATTCTTGCGACGGGATTGCTCCATCGACTTTTTGCTTATTCCCTTGTCTGCCAATGACAGCTGCAGCGAGCAGAACGCGTCGCATCGCGCAGCTTTGTAACGTTTAAAGTATAATAATAAAGGTAAAATTGCACATCGTTGAATATTAAGCGTGAGAGTTTGTTTGAAGCAAAAAAGAACTTTTTGCACTTACGCCGGCATAGTCCTTCATGATTTTCGCGTGTGTGAACACGTACATGTAGCTGTTTGGATTCATACGGGAATGTAAATCAGCAGTTAACATCAAAGGTGCCACGGTGCTGCTATCAGAAACAACTTCCAGAACCGTGTTACGGTTTTTCTTCACGTAGTCGTCGTCGTAACCGTTTGAGTAGTCTCCATAATGCTCAAGCACCTTTGACAAAATAGTTTCGACTTCCAATTCATGGGTTGCCTAATTGATCAGAGATCAAGAATTAATAATGGGCTACCTTTCCAGTTAAAATTCGGTTAAGATAGAACTGAAGGTAATCATTGAGGAAGAGTTTACATAACCTCATTTTACAATAATTTTGTTGAATATTGATTCGCAGATTATTTCAGCAAACATAATAATTCTGATAACATTAAATAACGTTTTAATTTTCGAATGTTCCTGAAATATATAATATTAGTATATTATGTATCAAGGGCGGTAAGTGAGCCATTATTGACCAGCGTGAAGTTGATAACACGAGACGAGTACGAGGGCTGCCCAAGGGCAGCCTGAGGCGCAGTCGTATCGTGGCAAGTGTGTACAACTCTAGAGCTGTAATGACGAACTTACCGCCCATTTGAACGGGCGGTAGGTGCATACTTACCGCGCACGTGGTACATAAACTATTTTTTTGTAGCAGTGGTTGGTATTTCTGTTCACTGCGAAAACAGGCGTCTTAAATTCAGACGCTTTTTCCTAGTGGAAATTTACCACCAACCCAGACGGTTGGCCGACGGTTGGCTCCCAACTGTCGCCCAGCCGTTAAGATGATGTCTCAAACGAGGAACAAGTTTGAATCGGCGGTTTGGCGCGAAAGCGATGTTTCGTTAATTAAACAAAAAGTAGTGATCAGATAGATGCCAGTTGGATCATGTAACGCATGTTACGGCCGGGCCCCGAATACGGGACCTTGCCGGGAAACCCAGCAAGGGCCCGGAGTGGGAACCCCATCGGGCCCCGGACAGGTAACCAACCCAGAGCCCGGGTTGTAATCGGGCTCTGGGGTGGAAACCTTACCGAGCCCTGGAATGGAAGACCTGGCCCCGGAATGGAAACTCGACCGGGCCCCGGAATGGAAACCCGACCGTGCCCCGTATTACAAATCCGAGAAAATGTTTGTTTAACCTTAAACCCGAGAAAATGTTTCCATTCCGAAGCCCGGTCGGGTTTCCACTGCGGGCCCCTTCTGGATTTCCCGGCCAGGACCCGCATTCGGGGCCCAGACGAAACATGCGTTATATGATCGATCTGGCCCTGATCCGGCATCCACGATGGGGCCCGAAACCACCTGATCGGGGCGACCTGAAGCTCGTAATTTCCACTAGGGGTGTCTTAAATTAAAACGTTTCATTCTTGCATGTTTTTGCAGTGTATAGGAGTAAGGAAAGAAGGAAAACTAAAAGTCTTCTTACTACAATTAAAAAAAAGAAGTCACTTTTTCAGTAGGGTTTAAACAAATGTTTTGAGACGTTAATATGACGTTGATATGTTAGTATGACGTTAAGAAGTTTCGAAAAATTATTTACAATGAAACTGTTGGGACACGAAAGTGAGTTACAGCAATTTAAACTTTGTGTTTACTTTATATATCACCTTAAAAATGTAATCGTAAAAATAAGACGAGTATTTTCAAGAGGTTTGTGTTATTTTGTTACACTGCATTTCATCTAGTCAATATATATACTATATGTATTTATTTTATCAGAGAAGTATTAGGATAGAAAACAATTTTTAACCAAAATTCAAAAGTACGGTGCAAATATGTTATAAATATCTAAATAATATAATTGTGCGACAAACGGTATCTGGTTGATAACTTAAGGATCGAAATAACTAGTTTTGCACAGTTTATACGATTGATTATAATAATGAAATTCTTGAAATACACACCTTGATATGATCCCGCAAAATTTGATCTCGTTGTTCATCAAGCAGTCCATGCAGGAGCGAAACCAACGGCAAAAGATGGAATTTTTCCAATTCAGTAACACCGTATAGTAAATCATACCTGTTCGCATAAAACGCACGAATTATTCACGATATGAACGCTACGAACTGTCATTGGGGAGCAATTTATTTATTCAATTTTGCTTTCATTTTTAGGGTGTTCGGTAAGACAGTCTAGGTTCGCAAATATCTGGTCAAATTCGTTAATAATGTTGCCGGGAAAACAACGAAGAGAAACTTTACAGAAATAAGTTTCGTATTTCTTTGAAATAACACATTATTTCATTGCCGAATGCATAATCAAATTTCACGATTTTAAAATGAAATTAAAATTGCATCAAAGTTGCTTCCGTAGATTCAGAAACTAAACTCAAAGTGCATTCGTTCAACTTTGGTGTAATCGACATTTTGATCTGATAATTTGTCTTATCTTGCATTTAATTTCCACCAGACATCAGCAGCATTTTCTGAAAGTATTGTACGAATATTATATACATTGAGAAAAATGCTACTTTTTGTTAATTCCTCTTCTTATTATATTTGTTTTTTTTTTTATCGAAAACCTCCGTGGTTCTTTACAAATGGGAGAATGTTGTAAGTTATGGAAATTTGAGTGTAGTTATCCCTAAAGGAGCACATTAGATTAATCAACGTTGAATCAACGTTCCTAAAATTCTTGAATCAACGTTGATTCAACGTTGCTGGATCAGTGAATCAAGGTTGAGTCAACTTACGAATGTCCTGGTTGGGAGGGTTGAATCAATGTTTTCAGCAAACGTCGAATCAACGTTGAGGCAACGTGGATCCAAGGTTGAATCAACATTATCTGCTAACGTTGAGTCAACGTTAATCTAAGAAGGGTTGATTCAAGGGTTGATTCAACGAAATGTCAAAATTGATTGAAGATTAAGACAATGCAGGTAGGTGTCATAGTTTTCGAGATATTTTAATCCGAAGTGGCGCGTTACGCGCTGAGCGGCGGTTGCCTGGATTCAGGGGCACTCAAGCCAGTACACGCGCATCGGCGGTTTTTGCATCCGGCCCTTCAATTCATCGTTCAGCAAATTGATTCAACCTTGGATCAACGTTGACTCAACGTTGATTCAAAGTTTGTTGGAAACGTTGATTAACCCCTCCACAACCCGGAGATTCGTTGATACACTTATCCAGGAACGTTGAACCAACGTTGATTCAACGATTTCGGGAACGTTGGTTTAACGTTGATCCAACTTGCGTCCTCCCTTAGGGTACGCAATAAAGATGATTAATTTGAAAAGCGACAGTATCCTTCTCTTAAGTCAAGTCGAAAGTTTGGTGGTATGCAGCTAACCTCTTTCTGAATAAAATCATTCAGAACAAATTATATTTAAAAAAATTGAGTTTTTATTCTCTACTAATGACTTCATGTGTGGAGTTATCCATTAATTACACAAGTCTGAGCGAGGAAGATAAACATATAGTTTCTCACTAGGAGAAAAAGGAAAAAGTAACGAAAAATCTTTACCTAGTTAATGGACTACCCCTATTTGAGACTTTATAGATAACTTTCGGCAAAGAATTTTAACGTATTTTGCAAACTACGACTTTTGAGAAATCGAATACTATTATACGGTTTCAGGAGAGTACAGATGGAAAATTATTACTGTTAGAAATATGTAAAGTATATAAACTAATGGCGCTTCGATAGTTAAAAGTGTGATTACGGCCTTACAGGATTATTTATTTATAGATCTATATTTCGTGATATATTTTTTCTGTCTCTCACTCCATATATTGGCCTTGTATTATCAATCCATATCTACACTAGCGAAACGAGTACGTCACATGAACGTCGTACCGATGTCGTAACTCCGTCGTAACACCGTCGGAACACCGACGGAACACCGTCGTAACACCTTCGTAACACCGTCGTAACGTATTTGAGCATGAAACATCGCCAAGTGAACTTCGATGATAGAACTTCGATGTAGGACTTGAATATTTCGATGCCTCCAATCAATAACGCCGATTCTATAACGCCCCAGTTGAAAAAGCCCAAGGTCCCGTACTGAGCCCCTCTGGAACTCCGCGTACGATAACCTCCTGTGATTGGAGATGCCGAATGGCGTCTCCGATATAGCGGTCCTGATCCTCTCCCGCGACTTGGCGACTGCTGATACTCCACACAGTCATGCGCCGCGTCAGTCACTGAATGGAGGACCACTCTCTTGCATTGGCAAATGCGAAAATGGAGATTTGGCTCTCTCCAGGGAGAGGATCAACAGCATCGTCCCGATGCAGATGGAGGAAACGCACATCATCACCAGTCCGGGCGTGAAGTATCTGGCACGAAACTTACATGTTCCGGCCTCATATCCAGAGAGTGACTGACAAAGCATCTCAGGCCACGACCGCGCTGAGCAGACTCATGGCTAAATTCCGAGGACGGTAGCCTAGCAAACGCCGTCTTCTGATGGCGGCTACGCATGCCATCCTGCTTTACAGCGCAGAGATTTGGGCTTCGGCTTTATGCAAGGAGACGTACAGGAGGAAGATGGCCGCAGTCCAACGGAAAGGTGCTCTGAGGGTGGCCTGTGCATACCGCACAGTGTCCGAGCTCGCGATTTTGGTGGTCGCGTTGATGGCGCCAATTGACCCGATGGCATTCGAGCGACAAGAGGTCTGGAGCTACCATCAAGACCTTGGTAAGGAATACGTGAAGACCGAGGGCCGTAGCAGGAAGAACCACAAATGGCAGCAGCAGGTGGACCGCGAGGCTCATTCCGCAGCCGGAGAGACTGAGCTGGGACAGTTCTCGCCGGACACCGTTATGCAGCGGATGCTACAGGACCAGCGATCCTGGGACAAGGTCGCTGCGTATGTCGGAGTTCTTTTGCGCGAAAAGTAGAGGTGGAGTCTCTAGAACGCCGTTAGGGTGGATAAAAGACGTACCCTCACGGAAGTGAGGGTGAAAATCCCGTGTATTTAACGACGAGATTTTAATTTATTGACGAAAAGAAAGATGGCGCCTCGAGTAGGCATAAGACACGGTCCCACCTTGAAGTAATGCGAAAGCAGTTGTCATACACCCGAAGTGATACGGGTGTACGGTTTTTAGTGGGTGCGAGTTCCATGTCATCACGTAGGTGTGCATAAGGCATTTTCCACCGTCCCTTAAGAAAAGAAAAAGTTCAAGGTTCGAAATTCGAGTGTGAAGTTCGAAGTTTGAAGTTAAAATGTTTAAGTCCTACTTCGAAGTTCTATCATGGAAGTTCAGTTGGCGATGCTTTATGCTCAAAAGTGTTACGACGATGTTACGACGGTCTTACGACATAGGTACGACGTTGTTGTGCCGTTCTCGTTTCGCTATGGCTACAGTTACAAAAAGTATATACACAAAAGTTCTACCACGAGAACTTTTGTGTATTCAGTTTATGTTTCGTTTAGATAGCATAGATAGCATTTGATTGTTTTTATTTTTCAGTTCGGAGTCACACCAGACGTGACAAATTTCAAAGTCGTGTTACCTGCCGAAAGTTTGTGCATTTTCCATCAACACCATAGGTTTCCCGGGCATGACAGCTGTGTCGACAAGCGTTGCGAATGCAGGAACGTACTTGGGCTTATGGATTTTCACGTTAAGGAGCTCTTGAACGTCCCTTTCTCGTAGACACTGGGCCAACTTGTCGTCTGGCGACGTAGGACAGTTCAAAGCGTGAGCCACCTATGAATAAACAAATCAACCACACATCAAACATTCCACATACAAAAGAAACAATAAATAAAATCTATTCTTCTACCTGTTTCGTTATCTGTAATGGTGCCTTTGCAAGCGATTCTGGACTCAAAGCAGAACCCGACATTAAAATCGCACGCTTAAACAAATCTGAAACATATCAATAATACATACATAAGACATGAATCAAACAGAGGAATTAAATGATTACATTTCTGGAAAACTGTTTCACATATGAAATTTTACTGCGATTGATCCTAATGTTATTATAGTTCAACCACGTTACACAATTATAAGAGCATACATAACACATTAGGGTCATCCTTAAAATGCAAAAGAAAATTATTTCGCGGGCGTTCCCTAAAAATGTTTGTATTATGTTGAAAATTAGAAGTCGAACGCTTAAAAGTGGTTTTTGGACAAATTAAACTCTCCACTCAGGTCTTTTATATCAGGAAAAACGCGATTTTTAAACAAATCAATCCTTTAAACCATTTTAACACTTTCCCATGTGGAAATTTTCCGTCTAGTCCTAGCCTTGGCCCAAGGTTGGCGACGATTGGCCGACGACTGGCCTCTATTTGTCGCCCAGCCGTTAAGGGTTGGTCCATTGGAATGAAACGCGGGAAGCCTTTGGGCCTTTAATCCACAAAACCATTGACCCAAGCTTGGGATTGACAGCCAATCCCGGCTGCCGGTCGTTAGTCTATCGTTTTTAAATGGAAAAAACATATTATAAATTTACCTTAATTTTGTAATATGTCGATATAAATATCTCTAAGCTTGAGTCAATACAGGGCCAAACTTGTGCCGATGGTCGATTCTATTATTTGTCGATACAAATTGTTATTGCATCAACGCTGGACCAACTTTGGGCCGATTGTTGATCTGGAATCGTGGGCTAAAGTACACCCGTGTTTCATTCCGACGTTTCCCAGGAATAGCTGCCAAGTTTGGGCCTATACTAGGCCGATTGTAACGGAAAAGTTAGGCGGGGAATGTAAAAGATTAATGTCACGAAACATAGTATTTGGGCATGCACTGAGAAAAATGAAATGCAACTATTGCAATGCAGACTGTAATGGCAACAGTCTAAACTGTAAAAAACTTACCTTTCAGAATGATAACGCTTTTAAAGTTAGAATTGTTGTAAACTGACATTTTAAAATACATTTAATTGAATAAAAAATAAACTCTATTTTATTTTTGATAACTCTACGTGAATAGCAAATGTTTTGAGTATATAAACATAACTATTTCCTTTAAATTCATAATTAGAAATATATGCAATTTTTACAGATAAGATAGACTGTTGTCATTACAGTCTGCACTGTAATGGTTGCAGTTCATTTATTTCAATGGGTATTTTGATAGTTTATTCAATTCTCTACAAAATTTCAATATACACAAGCTTTTTTTATATAAATATGAAGAAGTTATAACGTTTTGAAATGTTGTTAACAAATGATCACTGAAAATATGTTCTGTAAAATTACGACACTATAGCCGGAATATTACAATCGAGTTGTACTTTCACAGAACAGTTGTACATTTGCCGACTTAATTCTGTAATATTACAGAAAAATTGTAACATTACAGAACATCACATTTACATTCTTAAAACTGTAATTCAGGAAATGTTTTTCATACACTGACTTATTTTATTCGAATCGATTAATTTGGAGGTTAAATAGTTGTAGCTCAATAATGGTACAGAACATTTAAACTGTAATTACTACCGTCAGTTTACAGATAATACAAATACATATTATTATACATCCATATGTAAAATTACAGAAACAGTTCTCGAATCCATTTTCTGGCCATAGTACCGAAATTTTACTGAATCTCATTTTCAGTGATGAAAAATAAGTTTATTTGATCTGACGAAGAAAGAAGACATTTAGCCTCATTATTTCAGAAGTTTCTTGAAATATTCTGAAAGTTCGTTAAACAACCTTCAAGGTAATTAAACTGGTCTAAAAGATTGATTTGTTTAAAAATCGCGTATTTCTTGATTTAAAACTCTACACTGCAAAAATAGGACGTAAAATTCCGCTGAGTTTATCGTAAAAATACGTAATATATTTCGTAATTTTACGAAAAATTCGGAAAAAAATTCCTCACGCAACGTAAAAGAGGTGTATTGCGTAAAATATGACGGAATTTTCCGTGTGAACAGTATTTTTACGTTTAAAGTGTCGTAATATTCCGTAAAGAATCTCGAATCAGACGCAATCTGTGATGGTTAGGTTGGTGCGACTGTGGCTGTGTTCTCTCTAACGATGTTATATGTCAATTATTTTTATTTATTTATTTTATTTATATCGATACACGAGATTTCCCCATCGTCATGTATCATCTGAAGTTGTCACTTTTTATAGATTACTATTTTGCAATAATTACGTTAACTTTCACGGCAAACAGATTCCGTCATATATCACGGAATTTTACACATCTCTTTTTACAGTGTACTGGAGGAGTTCCTATACAACACAAACATTTTTAGGCTGCACCCGCAAACATTTTTTTTGGGTTTTAAAATAGATCATACATAACCGAGATACTGATATAATTCTTCAGAAACTTTGGTTTCAAATATGGAATTTAGTTCTATTACTGTACACGGGAAAAAAACGTTTAAACACATTTGGTGTCTTTTTCATCATAAAACATCTTCGTTTGAGACATTTTTCTTGTCTTTTCTCCAAAACGTCTAAAAAAGACACCTCTTTTTGTAGTGTAAGAGTTCAACTAAGTTATTCTGTTATAAGGAATAAACTATAGGACCCTCTTGGATGGAATGGAAAATTCACGTTCTGTTTACATCCGCATAATCACGTGGAAGTTCACCTTGCTTGTTGACTATTGGGCTGATCAATAATAAATTCGCGAAGATTGCGCCAGTGCCGTGTCCCATAATTGTAACGCTAGAGGCATCCCCTCCGAATTCCGCGATATTATCTCGAATCCAGACAAGCGCGGCTATTTGGTCCAGCAGTCCGAAATTGCTTGAGGTGTCATCCTTTATGCCCGGTCTCAGAAATCCTAAACCAATTCGCAAGTTAGAATGATATTCAATTTTAAAGGCCTATTCATTAAATTAGACCCTTTTTAAATTGCTAATTATGTAGACAAATTTCATAATTTATTTGAATTCATCCTCTTTGAATTCAAAGCAATCGTGTAATGAAATGTGATAATAACGAGAGGAATTTTTGCAATACTTTTTCCCCTTTTCCTTAAATCCAATTGAATGGAGTATTCGGTTGGACTAAGCTTTTGTTCGTCGAAAATGCATATTTGTCGAAAAATTAAAAGCTGAATCGCCAGGGACAATGATTTACTCCGCGCTGTCAGAACGTCGATCGCCTTTCGCTTTCTTCTGCTCCAATTGACGTAGCTTACCTATTATTCCGAGACGAAAATTGATCGTTACGAACACAACGTTTCCATACGCAGCTAATATAGTGCCGTCGTACGGGTTGCCGCTGTTCCACTCATAACTTTCGCCGTGAATAAAAACCAACACTGGGTGCTTTTTCGCACGTTTTTCTCCTGCGGACAAAAATGCGAGCAACATTTGTTAAAACAGCCCTTCGAACAGTTTTGCAATTGCATTGACAAGGCTTTTTTTATATTCTATTTATTTCTTGTGTCAATTCGTCTCTTACGATAGAATGTAGATTGAATACGCAACAAAAGGTAAACTCAGGGTTACTTTTGTTGCGGTAAATCTGAGTTTACCTTTTAAACCTGCACTCTTAAAAATATCTGGTCGAGGCATCGATTTGATCTGATAGCAAGTAGAAAGAGTTATGAGGTATTACGAATTTTCGACTTGGCGCGAGTCTACTTGCCGTGAGTAGATAATAGTGTTCCGACAATCACAATTCACAATACCGAACAAATACATATCTATATATGAAACCTACCATAATATTGTGACACATAACCCTTTAATAACTATTACTCTTACTTGCTGTTTCAATCAGTGGCTGAGAATCGTACTGTTCTATCTCCAAAATGACAGCGTCGGGTAAGATCAATTTAAAGATTTGACATGTTAGTTATAGTAATTCTGTTTTTTTAGTTTTGGTATATAAAGTTGACGGCTAATGTATTTAATATATGAGTAAACGGTATAATATAACAATATAACTATAATAAACCAGATAACTATAAGATAGATTATTAACCGCTTTCGATATTAATGTAGATTTTAATTTTTGAATTACCCTAGTAGAAATTGTACTAAATTGATGGGGTTGTGATCGGGTACGTCACGCATGGAATCGATGTGGCCCCTATCGGGAAAATCTGCCCGATAAGACCCAGACATGGATCTTGTGTGGAAAATTTTCCCGATAAGG